>UXGD01000670.1:0-50071 GCA_900474315.1 Torymus auratus
GCTAAGAAAAGTCCTAACTCGACCGAGCGCTAAGAAAAGTTACAACTCGCGGGCTTTTTTTCATAGACGTTTTAGTTGAGAATAGCTATAGAGTTTGGCAAATCTGTTTCTGATTTCTTTTGTTGTATAAATATTTATACTACATTTTGTAACGCGTAAAAAAATATTTATACTACATTTTGTAACGGTCTTGCTATATCGGATCTGTTTCACATAAACCAACTCATTCGATAAGGTAAGAACGAAAATACATTTTCTAAAATTACTTGGATCGTCGTACAGACTTTATCAAATCACAGCTAGCTTTTTGCAGATCCTTCGCAAATCAAGGTTTCAATTCAATCACCGACCGACATGTACCGCCCCATAGTGATCTATATTCGCCACTCCTCGATTAAAACTTTCAGCTTCGCTTTAATCGCCAACGTCTGGGGAATCTAAACGCGCCCATCGCTTTTACAGCGTGTCTTCGCGTCGTAAGATTAATTTACACGCGGGCGAGGAAAAAAAGGTCGAGACCAGGCGTCAGGCAGGCTTTTTCCCATCACCCGCGCGACCTGACATAAATTAATGCCGAAACCTTTGGCTCTAATTTTTTTGCTACCTCTTCCTCCACCCCCTCCCTCTCTCTCTCGCGAACGCGGCGCGTTCAAATTTTTACACCCAGTCGAGGGGAGAGCGATTTGTCACTCTTCAGGAGCTAAAATGTGCACACCCTTTTGGCGAGGGTCGCAGCCCGCCGCGGCGCGGTGAAAAATCGTTCCTTCGCCGCGTTACATTTCACTGGAGTGCGCTCGAAATAATTTGTAGCGCGGCTTTCCCCCTCAATGAGGCGCGTGAAAAAATGCGCTGCCCTATGTGGACGAGAGAGAAATGGGAGGTTCGTATGCAAACGTAATAGATTTGTTGGGATTATTGATAGCGGCTTTTATGAACTTGGTAGCTTGGTAGTAATTGGTTTGATGTTATTGACTTTTGTTGTTACTGATATGTTTTTTAGTTATTTTGTATAAAAGTTAATATATGAATAACACGAAAAGTCGTTATTCCAGCAATATTATAACAATAATAATTTATAACTTATATTATTGTACATATATCAATAATTGATGTTTGGATTCTATTAAACCAGGGTTTCCTGTCGAAAAAAGATTTTCGTTTAAAAAACCTTGGGGAAGGTTTAAGTTTAAAATTGTTTCATTGCCTAACTTTTATTCAACTTTAAGTGTTATTAAAACAAAATTGACAATTAATCAACAATATAATTCTTATCTTTACTAAATAAGTTTCTAATTGTAAGATAACAAAAATGAATATTTGATTGTAACATAAAATAGTACTTTTTGAGTTTTCGAAAAACGTCACATGCGCTAATCGAGCGGTCAAGAAGAAAATCCAATCGAAACCTCATTACACATAAGTAGAAATCCCGTGGCAGGTCTTAAGCCTTTCCAAAATCTTTTCCACTCTTCTTTCATTCCCGGCAATCAGATCGCTTAGCGCTACAGGAGATCTTGCAGTTTCTGGCACTGAGTTTTAGAACTTGGACCTTATCGCTTCTAGCTCCAAAGAGGTACATATCCCTCGCACGTGTAGATGGTGGGTCTGTACGTCTGTTGCGCCCGTACATAGCCGCTCTTTATCGAGATAAAACGTGGACGGATTGAGAGAAGGCGAAGAGGGGATAGCGGGGATCTATCTTTCCTCTTCCTCCTCTTCCTTCTCCTCTGCACCCGTGTGCGCGTCGCAAATTGGAGAACCGAAGTGGAAGAGCCGTTAACTACGGCGCAAGTGGATTAAACGATTAAGTGACCTCGCTTTAGATCGCATCACGCGCCGGTCGGCTTCTTCTCTGTTCTCCTCCCACTCCCTCCCTCTTTCTACTCCATCCGCCTCTTTGCTTCGTTAGCATTCCACGGGATCTTTGAGCCTTTTTAATCAGCCTCCCTCCCCTTTATACCCTGTCGCTTTTGTCTTTCGACTAATCGTCTCGTTATAGCGACGTGCGTTTCTTGTTTTGCCTCGTTTATACCGGCGCTGTCTTTTCGTGTGTATAGAACTACGCGGGAAATAGGGTGAAAAACGTATTTAGCTGAACTAGTGATATATATGCGCGTGGCTAGCGTGGAGATGGGGGATGGGAAAGTGGTTGCCGATTTTAGGGTGAACTCGCGAGGGTCTCTGTAATTAGACGTACTTGCGGCTGCTGGGCTGGGACGAGGCTCAAGTGCCGGGGAAATTTCTTTGATGCTTTGCCATGGTCGAAAATGTTTAGAGAGGTCTTAAGGGTTAATTTAGAACGCGCGTATAATTAGCGAGGAGAATTGTTCAGTCTAAATCATAGTATAAATATAAGTTTCATATATTTATTCTTGAAATAGATCCTTTTAATAAAATATCATCCCAAGAAGTAAAAGCACACACATTTTTTATACATATCACGAATCACATCATTGTGCACATAAAATGTACTTATACATACACGCACTCCTCTTAGAAAACATTTCATCCCCCATGACACCGCGGTAGGAAAACAACTCGACTTATAAATATAACCGCCGCTAGCCCATAACACTCTATTCCAGAGCAGCTATCGCGATCGTGCGCGAATCCGGAGAATCGCTGGACCTCTCTCTATGTGCGTGTATCAGAGAGAGAGCCACTTCCATTCGCGTGAAATTCCATTGAAATCGTCTAATCCGAGCGACGCGTGCCCCGAGGCGTGCTCGCCCCGTACATAACGAGATTAGATTTTCCGTCGATTCGGCGGCACAGGGCGGGAATTTATCCCGCGACTCGCGTCCTGAAAATAAAAACAAAGCAATATACAGCACTGATAAATAGTTATTACATCAGCCCTTTTATCCCGGCGCGGGCGTTTTTATACATCCTCTTGTCCTGTGCGGTAAACTTTTGCGATCGCATATATGTATACGTAAAAGCTGTACCGTGCATTTTTATCCCTTATCGAGCTGACTGTACACAAAGCGTGTGTGAGTGTATGTGTAAGAGATACACGAGCATCGTATTTAACTCGTACCATCAGCGGTTTTAATTGAAAGATACACGCTTAACCGAAATTCGCGCGTGGTTGGGCCGCGTGTAGCGTGGTTATACTTTGCGCGAATTTGCTTCCGTATCGGTAATTATTGATCTCTCTCTCTCTCTTCTCTTTCATTGGTGGCTATATGTATACTCAAATAATGTGCATTCGACGCTCTGCGATCAAACCGCGTGTTTGATATTTATTACCGTGAGCCTTGCTTTGATCACTATTGCGCTTCCTCGCCGTCCACCGGTGTACCTATATGAGGGACAGGAGGATGGCGAAGCCCAAAGTGTTTGGTTTATACGTCACGTAGGAGGTAAGCTAATATGTGTTATAACGATCGGTCGGTGAGAGGCTGAATGCGATAGCGATGTAGTTATTTTCTGCGTCAAAGGATGTACTAATTACGCAAGTGCGTACATATATATGCCTATAGACGCGCGCGTAGAGGCTTTCATTATTAGCGGCCTATAGACGGGATAAAAACAGGGATCGTGCCTCGTGCGCGCACTCTTTGGTCAATGCTTTTTGACGGTCTATTGAGGCCAGCAGCAGCGATGGTCCTGTATTGGTTGTAGCTAGTCGCATGTTACGCTTGCTGTTCTTACTAAACATTTAATATATGCGTGCCATTTTTGACAGGGGAATACTCTTTTGTTATTGCCACGCTATCTTTTCCACGACAAATAAATCTGCTGATATAAAGCTAATTTTACGTTTATTTTATAAATCGGGATAAATCGTTATTATTTACAGTGACGCAACACATCAAATGATTTAAAATCGCTGTCATACGTAAATCGTTCTTTTAAATTACACTGCATCTCGATCGTAGAAAATGGTAACGCTGGGTCAAACACGTGGATGAAATGTTCACTAGTGATAATACCAGCCCGCCGGCGACATCGCACGTGTCTAATTGTTATTTATATACGCAGCAGTACTCGTGCGGTGCTCGCTGGCGGTTTTAATCGCTCGCGCGCGCGCGCGCCATCGCTTTCGGATTCACTGAGTTTCCCCGATGAATCATTTGCGCCGCGGCGCCGTCCTTCTGTGAAGATCAGTGCACGCGCGCTTACACACGCGAGCGCGTTAATTTATAAAGCGAATTGAATTTTTCTGAAATAAAATGCCTCGGGTTCATGCAGAATCGCGTGATTACGATAGAATGTATTTATACATTATATACGCGAGTGCGCAGTTGTTATTACTGGGAATCGTCGCATTCTGCTGTAATACAATGTTGCGGCGTGTGTGTGTGTGCATTAAAGTTTTTATAGGTAACTATGAGAAAAAGTACTTTTTCAAGTCGTTAAAAAGAGTAGCACGTATGCGAATTATTTTGAATCTGTTGAACTTGATGAATTATGGATAGTTTTAAATAGACACATTATATCTATATTCAACTAATTGGACGTTTATGTGACGGAATGAAAAGGACATTTACTCACACGTAAGTGGGCAATTCGACAATTAAGACAGCAATGCAATGAACTCTGTAATTGGATGGAGGAAATTCGCTGCGAGATTTGAGTGCATTCATGCGATAAATTGATTGAAAGATTAATTAATGACTAATGCACTTGTATTTTATATATGCCATATTTTGTCGATTGCCGGTTCTATCATTACATAATACGCAAACGTCAACGTTCATTGCAGTTAAGAAACTACTGAAACGTTTATTCTTTTCATAAGTATAGTATCAAGGTGTGTAATGTACGCATATAAGCTTCGGATAAAAAGACGTAAGCCTCACATCTCTCATTCAACTTTGCATAATTAAATCAATTGCCGAACGAGACACGCGTACATGTAAATGAAGTAAAATCTCGCGAACGCCACAGCCCCGTAGTATTAAGTGTATACAACATACGCAAATCGCATTTTAAGAAAACTTGGACCTATAAATAGCCTTATCGCGATAAAGAGATTTCCACAATTATCCCACGCAAATGGATGAGACGGAAAGTCCGACACCGTCGGTGTCGCCTGCAACTGCTGACACGTGTGACGCGCGACGCCTACACACCTCTCGCATCACAACAGAATTACGCGTACACACGTCTCGTGAAAACTGGAATCTCGGAAATCATTTGCGCACCTTACGTAAACTTCACGCGTCTATGCGCCAACAACCAGTTTCTTATAAGCAGTTATTATGTACTTGTAGTGCCGGACGAAGCAATAAAATGAATCACACTTGTTCCTTCTCTATTTTTTCCTTTTTCCAGTCCCAGTGGGAGTAGAGGTGACCTAATCATATACCGGTCGATATTTGACGAGCGTTATATACGCGGGGCTGTTATATACTTTACCTCGAGGGAGAGAGAGAGAGAGAAAGAGGCGAGGGTTGCGTCGCTGCAACGCCGGCGGCCGATCAATTATTGCGATGGGAGGAAAAGGAAAGAAGGACGGCCGGTGCAACGCGCCTCGTTAGTCGCGGGATATCGTATTTTTTAAATATTTTTTCGACGAACAGAGTGCCGAGCGAAATTGCTCGGGGTGGTCTTGAATTAATGGAGTTTAATTTAGAAAGCAATTTGGAACTCACGACCTACAACAAGTCTACAAATAGTCGGCCGGTGGCATATCGTTTTCTTCGGTTTTATTGGTTCGTTTGGAAACTGCGTTTGTTTGACTCGATTTGGAAAATTTAATTTCCGTTCTATATATAATTGACAAATCTTTTTAGTTTATTAAAAATAGTTCATCTGGCACGTTTTCTAAAACAAAAATTGCCCAGTCTTATTTTAGTTTACTTGAAAATTCCACGCCCCAACTAATAATAACCTTTCTGCATACTAAACGCAGTTATTACTATAGTAAACTGATAAAAATGAAGAAAAAAAAAAGAAGTTAAAGATTATCTTCGCAATATTAATCACTCAGATATATATAGACCACGAGTTTAAAAGATCGACGCGAAACGTTCGCATCCCGCGCGATAATTCATCAGCGCAGTGACACGAAAGATTTCCCAACCGCACGAATCCGCATGACGCACCCCTCCGCGTTGAGAAAGCTAACACTACATCACAGCACCCCGGTAAAGAAAAAAAAAAGTAACAACATCATCGCCTCGCCACGTCGATTACCGCAACGCGTATAGCCCGCGACGTATCCATCGGCGCTCTAAACGCCTATGCTACTTCCTCGCCCCACAATGTAATTTCTCATACGCCGCTGCGCTGACTCACGTTAATCAGAGACGCGGCCGTCTCTCGACCCCGTGTCCCGATAATACTCTCCGATATCGAGCGCGCGCGGTTCCATTCGCGAGCGAGAGCGCATCTAATGGAGCGGACGATTGGGGGAGAACGAGTAGGGGAGAGGGGCTACATACATATATGACTCAGGCGGACCGCGCACATTCATCTCGCTATAGTGCCGCGCGAGAAGCTCCTTTTTCTCCCTTCGCGAGGCGCTGTATAGAGTGCCGATTACACGGGAGCAAGTATTTGCTCACCGGGACCGAGTGAGTACGAGAGAGGGGTGCATTTTATTAACCGGGCCGCGCAGTGCAAGTAGCCCGGAAGGACAATATTTACAGCGATAACACAGACTGTACTATCCCTGCTACTACTACTACTACTGTCCTATAATACGCTGCGCGTCGCGTGTGTTTGCGAATACTTCTCTCTCTCGCTCTCACTGTCGCATCATGGAGCGCTGAATCGAATTTCGCGCGCGCAGTTGTGATCGATATAGGCGTTATGTTTACATTGGCGGATTTCGGCGAGGGTGAAAAGCGCGTGGAGTTGAGTGGCGATTTTTTATTCGGGGTGAGAGAAAGTAGGGAGGGCGCGAGGAAGATGTTGCAGTACGGCCCCGTGTGCGCGCTTGCGTTTGAGGAGGGTGAAGGATATATCGTGGCATTGCGGAGGGGCTTTCTGATTAAGTAATAGGGTTGGCTGGAGGATGCGGCCGATGTGACTGACGGCTAATGGTGTTTGCCCGCGCAAGCGAGAGAGAGGCGATTTTAGCTTGTTTTTTCTTTCGCAAAATGCAAATATAGTCTGCGACGGATATATAGCGTTACTTATTCAACGCTTAGGTAGCGCGTGTGTATATCCAGGGCTATTCATTTGAAGATTAGCGTCACTCAAATATTTTGATTTTTCAGAAGTATAGTCGTTTAGTTATATCGATCTCGCAAGAATGCTAGAGTGCAAATATAGTGGTTGAAATACAAAATAACTTATATTTAATCCGTGAAAGCGCACATCAAACAACTCTCAATTAAATTAAACTTCCTCTTCCTTTATTCTTCACCCCCTTAAAAAAAATGTCCACATCCATCCCTCAAAGCCATTTACTCGTCGGCCCGCATCAATCGCGACACATACCTACCTCCTCTTCCTACCTCTATGCATGCGGGCCTTCGACAAACACAACTCTCCGATCGCCATCGGCTACTACACGCTGCTACAGCACGAAGACATCCTCCTCCTCTGTGGACAAGCTGCCGGCGCGCGAAAATTCACGTCACGTCCGAGCGGAGCTAGCACGTGACGCGTCCCGTGTAACGAGAGACAGCGGCTGCCGTTGCAGTATAGTACTCCTTGACGGTCGGACGCTTTGCCCTTTGCACACGGATGTATGCCGGTCTCCCCCAAATTCTGACATGCGCTACGTGCAGCTACTGCAGCTTGCTCTTGCTCAGCTGAAGAGGCAGAGAGTCCGTTATGATGGCGAGGTGTGTTATTGCGCTCCGTTCGTGCGATGGCAATGATGATGATGATGATGATGATGGTTGGGAGGACGATTTGAGGGAGAGGGACTGGTTATAATTGAAGCAGCTTTATCTATATGTTCTGTAATAATCAGAAAAAACGGTAGGAGAAGTAAATAATAATAAAGAACTATAGATAAAATCTTAAGAATATAAAAATGTCAAATGGTTTTGTTAACTATATACGCAAAAAACTTCCCGAATGAGGTGACAGCTTTTCGATGAATTGATTGCATGCGCAGCGAAGGACGCTGATGAATCATTTGTCCAGGGTAATTCCAGATACAGAAATGATAATTCCCGGAAACTCAATCGCAATTAAATGCATTATAAATGGATCTCGTTAATAAAAGGCTTTCTCTTATAGAAGCCCCAGGAATTAATAACGCTGTAATCCGGATGGCCAGCGCCATGCCTTTATCCCGAAAATTACGTACCATTCGGCAAACTTATAGCGCATTGTGACGCTCCATCGACTCGATATTTCAACTCTCTCCTCTCTCTTTCTCTCCCATACAATAAAGTAAAAGCGCTTGCATAAACCCCTCTACCTATTCACACACGCGCACACACATACAGAGGCTCCTCATATTCGCGTTCAATTAGGAAAGTGGATTTGCTCATGCGCCTCTGTATAGCTATGCGATTATTCCGATAGATAGCAGAGCGGGCCGAGCATGGCGTTCAAGATTTATCATCGATGCGTTAAAGTAATTGATGTCAGACTATGTTGTGTGTGTGTGTGTGCGGGCGAGGGCTGAGGCAGATTTGCGAGGCAAAAGCTAGCCACGGCATCACTTCCCCGCCCTCCCGCAGGCACACACGTGTGTCGACCCCGCTTTTCCGCCTGAACAATTATTATTCAGACAAGTATAGCCGACAAACGAACGAGTATTATACAGGGCCAGTGTATCTCAGCTCCGCCGAGCGATGACCTTAACTCGTATATATGTGTACGTGTGTGCGCGCGCGCCCGTCTGAATGTGAAGCGCCGGGGTGGAATATATGGGGCTGAACTTTGTATGGATCGCCAATTGACAATTATTTGCCATTCATATATGATGACAGCGAGGCGCCTGATCGACGCGGGCGATGCGTGTTTGCGGTGGTCTACCGAGCGCGCCAGATTTGTCTGGATTTTTGTCGAGTAACTATAGACGTGATTCTAGTGGTAATTACGTGTAAATATAGGGTGTATACAGGGCGTTTTTGTAGTAGATTCGAATGTTTGTTTTTATCTGTTTTATGAAGAACGAATTTCATCTCCAAGAAATAATACAATTACTTAAACCACTTGTAATTTTAATCGATGCTTTTGGATATCAAATGATGAAAATACCTATAATGATTCCAAGAAACCATAATAATCCAGCTCAGAAATGTAACAAATATGTGGAACATATCTCTCAATAATAATTGTTTCTGGAAATAAGATCGACAGGTTTCTAAAGAATAGTTATACATGCCTTATATTGGCTTTTGAATTTACTAAAACTGGAATTTCGGAACTTAAAAAGGGTACGAAAAATAGTAACTTCAAAATTACACATAAAAACTTAAGTAAAATATTTGATAAGATAATAATTAAAGATGTGAATATTCAAAAATTACCAATACCTGCAAAGCTACAGCAGATTGTTCAACCAATTCCCTAACGGTACATCTAATTATTCATCAAAAACTTATAAATTCTCATAAATAATTAGAAAATTCGTTTTTATTTTGATAGTTAGACTCTTGATTTGGAATGTCCAATATATTTACGATTATACTTTTACTCTTATCTGCAATATCGTTTTTAATCGAAGAATGTATACTGCATATAAGAAAAATGTAAGAATGCAGAATTTATCGACACAAAGTCAAAAAAACCTTAAAATTCAAAACTTGCATCGCTTGACCCCCTTTTTCTCTGAACCAAAGCTTCCCGGAATCTCGAGCAATGTTTTCCGAATACCGAGAAAGAAAAACACCTTCCATGACTTTGACGCTTCGATACATCATTCGCATGGAGGAAAAATCGCGAGCGCCATGCATCCACGTATACACAACACATACGCAGGTCTTATGCATTTGGTATCCGCGCGCGTGCAGCGCAAACTTTAGACACAGTTTTTCCGCTAGCCACACTGTGTGCGCAGCTGGAAAATTCAGCTGAGATGTAGACTTTTTCATCTTCTCGCCCGCATATATAGGTGCACGCGCAAGTCAAAGGAAGCACAGTGTCAACGTCGTCGGGGAAAATTGAATTTGGGCCTATATACGTATACATGCGCTCTCTCTGACCAGGACAAAGCTCACGGAAAAAAGGCGGGACATGCGTGTATAACGGGTTCTACCGTGGAAAATATATACGGATGACGGAGTTTTTCCTCCCCGAGGCTCTGCAGGCGTCTTCTTTTGTGTGCGCGCGCGCGCCATCCTCCGTCTCCCGTATGTTCGAGTTTATCTTCGGGCATTTATATGTAAACAAGGGACCATCATGCGAGCTTATGTGTACGAGTCTGTGGGATGTTGCCGAGTCGTTTTTTTCTGCTTTCGCGAATTTGCTCGTTGTTGCGTCTATGTATATGGGCGCGTGCGTGCAGCACGGGGACAAAGGAAATGTTCGGGGAATTTTTCGTGTGGATAGAGGATAAGTATAGTGTTGTGCAATATTCCTGGCCACAAAATTATTTCCTTATCGCAAGTGAATATTTCATTACGTATTGAAAATGAAATTTGCATTCTTCACTATCATAGTGCAGGAAGGTTTGGTACAAAGGAAGCTTGAATACAAATGGGATTTTTATATTTTTAAGAATGCAAAGATGGTAATATTTGTCCGATGTTGTACATGCTTTTGCATTTTTGTACACAATCAAGCCGAATATATAGTTGTATTGTATTCTACGTATTATTAATATATTAACAATGTAGTTGGTAAATGTTGGATTAAGATTATATGAACGCTTCTATCAATAGATGTACAAAAGACGAATTTCTTCTCAACGAAATGATTGATTGGCGTGAGATCCATTTAAACTTCACGTTTAATTAAGTGAACATAAAGTGAAATGCTTTGTTACGATACAATAAGCCGCCATTCGCAAGACAGAGGGGAACAAATGGAACTTCGATGCTCATTAGGAAAAGCTATTGTAGCTAATTGTATAAAATGTAATCACGTGATTTTCGATCGAAAAAAATTTGAACTCTATATAAATAACACTAATATCGATCTGTACAAGTATAAGAGTTATTGACATTCAATTAAAAATTACGGATTGATATTCGTGCATGTCAGGCATATATATGAGAAACGAATTTTGACGGAGTATTGGGGGTTGATTTCTAGCATGGAAAAGTGAAACCAAGGTCATCACTCTGCAAGCAAGATACATTACAGAAATGAAGATTATAAAAGTAGTCGAAAAAAGCGTCAATTTGAGTTTTGGTTTATAAAAAAATGTTGATTTCTCCGGAAAATATTAGCAATGAAGATAGTGTAATTCGGTGTCTGATTCTTGAATTCTTGATTCAGCGACTCTCGTTCAAGCTCAGGCCCCTCACTTTTTGTTCCAAATCAATCTACAACCAAAATTACAGTGATCCTTAAAAACGAAAAAATACCTTTCTGCCGCCCTAACTAAAGCAACCATAAAAAATGGCCTTAAAAATGTACTTTAATTTCCAAAACAACACTGCCGCCCTCACGCACGCAGTAGGTACATACGCCACCCTTAATTCCCGTCCCGTGAAAATAGTTGCCCGGCGTTTTTCGCCTCTCCGCGATCGATACAAGTTCGCATTTAGACCAGAAGCCCTGCAGCAGTCGTCGTCTGACTACACCGTTTCATTACATAAACCCCGTGGGTGCTCCACGAGAAGCTTCGGTAGAGCTTTTATTTCGCCGAGGAGTTTCTTCCTTCCGATGTTCCCTCTTGCCGCTGCATTTATGAAAATAATACCCGCACTCATATACGCGAAGCGTACCTATACGTATATACACGTCTGCGCGAGCTCTCGTTCTAATACGTGGGGAAAATCGCTCGCGTATCTCTTTCGCCGCTGGTAATAGGGAAGAGTCCTCTTCCCCGGAGGTCGCGTCCTAATATTCGGGCAAAACAAAAGCGCGCCGCTGGGATGTGAGGGTAGAGAGAGAGAGAGCTGGGGCGGCAGTATCTTTTTGCCGTGCGCGGGCTACATTGTCCGGGCGAAACAGTTGTACCTATCGCGGGTGCAGCAGCAGCGGACCACCGCGGCTCTCGTTCGCCCGGCGCATGAATATTCTAGATTTGAAGTTCGGGCACAAAGGAGCGGCGGCTGCGAGCTGCGGCGAAAGCGTTGCCCAGTATATGCGCTTTAATTATTCATTCATTTTACGCGCCTTTATATAGATATATTGTGTAGCGCGTATATTTTTGTTAGTTTAATTATTATATAGTTGCTGATGATCGATTTATTTGGATTATTTTCCCTATATATATTGTAGCGTAATGGAAAAAGTTTCGTCGATGCAAGAAAATTCTCGGGCTATTATTGAATTTCTATGTGATGGCAAAAAGTACGAAACGAAAACTAGCTTTTCATGGAAAAATTAATTTCCGTACCGTTGGCGCCGAGATAAATCGCCGCAATCCAATGCTCTCGTCCCCTAATTTAACGCTCAAGCGCACACACAATACCATTAAAGTTTAAATGAAAAAAAAGAAGAAGAAAAAAACAGATGCTTCCTCTCGAGCAGCCGGCTAAATCACCGCCTTAATTATCGGCAAAATAACTATCGGGCTCGAAAAAAACTATCCCGTTACGCCCTCGTCGGGGCGATATTTAAGGATTAAACCGGCCTTGCGCACACATCTCGCTTGCTCGCTCGCGCTATTACCCGCCCCCGGGGGAAGCCACGGGAGGGAAAAAACAAAGGAGAGGAGAATTGAAAGTACAACGGGCCGTGAAAAAGCGCCGGACGTCGAGCGCGCGCGCGCGCGGTTTCCATTCAGCGCGCTTAGAATTAACATTTTCCCGATTCCAGGCGCCCGAAGCGCCGTCTTGCGCACCCGCGTCGTTCTCGTGCAGCAGCAGCAGCAGCTTTGCGGCGGCCGCAGCTATAGCCTTTTCAACGGGAGTCTCGCTTTTCAGATATATACAGCGGGAATTTGTACGTGTGCGTGTCGAAGGCTGGGAGAAAGCGAAAAGGGAAAGAGAGCTTCTCTAGCGAAAGAGTTCGTCTGTGTTCGGTGTATATATAGGGTGCGTGTAGGGTGGGATCCTTGCGGTCGGCAGACGCGTGCGGCTGGTGTATAGGATTTCCTGTGGCTCTATGTTGCAGATACTTTTTGCTAGAGTTAGATAATTCGTGAAAGTTTTCTCTTTGCTATGTATTTCAGATATAAAATCTCTCGTTTATATTATTCGAGCAATTTTGATGTTATATTTTATTTCATTTATGTATTACCTATTGCATAACGAAGGAGCGAAGCCAATACAAATAAACCCGAATCACCTCCTTACCTTTTATCCTATTACATAACAATCCGGCGAAGCTGCATCAAAACTCCCGAACGACGCTTCCACCTTCCGCCTACTCACAGTCCCCCCATCTTACTCGCCAATAATTCACAAAACTACCGCGACAATTATCCACTTCCTCCTCGTATTACAGGCATTTCGCGCGAAGGAGACAGTATTACAATCTGCAGGAGCGCAAGACGCGGGCGTAATAGTTAAAGTTAGGCGGTTAAACGTGGCCCGTCCAATCAGCGAGCATCGACGCTCCACGCGTATAGACACACTGCATATACAGCTGGGCTATGCGTGCGCGTCTCTCGCGAAAGAGATACCTCGGCATTTGCATAGATACCGCGCGGCGTATACCTGCGGGGCTCGTAGCGCGCAAACTCAATTGTTATTTTCTTTGGCTCCCGCGATAAAGGCCGGAGTAAAGCGCGCCCCCGAGCGTATGTATGATGATAGTTTCGGCAGAGACGCGGATCGTAAGGGGTGGGCGAGTCTTTAGGGGAAATTGCACGGTGGCTGATACAAATGAGAAGGGAGGGCGCAAAGAAGGGATTGGATACTTTTTGTTTGGTATTTTTTGGCTTTGCAGAGGATTCTCGAGGATATTATTTGGAGAGTTGGAGAACTCGACAAAGCAGAATTTTGGAATGGCGAGTGTATGCAATTATAAATAATGAAGTTCAAGGCATGATTTACACGTTTTGAGCGCTTTTTACTTCCTCGTTGGAAACTACACGCAACTGTTTCAAAATGGTCATAAATTCAAAAACTGCGAGTATATTGTATTTCCTGTTTAACGAGAGATGGTCGAAATTTTTCTCTTCAAGCGCGGAATGCATTAGCGTTTATATTGCAAAAGAATCATCATTGGTAATTTTTATTTTATAGCCAACAGCTCGGTCAGGTGACAATTACTTTATTCTCAAGTATGTTAATTTTTTATAAATTAATATAGCAGTATTTTTAATTATTAACAGCAATATGTAATTACCAATGTTTTTTTTGTTAAATTTGACTTTGAAATGCTAATGAATTGTATTTTTCTCTTCTAATTTTCTATTACAGGAAAGTATTTCTGTGGATGACACTCGTAGTAATTACCTAGTACGTTTTCCTTATTGATAAAAAGGACGTCATTATACAGCTTTTAAAACAATTTTGATTTCGTTTTAGAGTTATAGGTATATATTGCAAGCCTCGTTTTGTTAGATTAATTTATGGGATTAAAAACTTTATTATTCATCATAATATAAAGATAGATTGATAAACTTAATCTATTACTTCTGGCACTATAAATTGTTAAATGAATAAAGTAGCATATTTCTTCTTAAAAAACGTGAACAATTGAGTTAACCATATTTATTACTTATGACGATGAGATTATGATATTAAGTTGAGACTCATAATCAATAATTATGTTATCTATCAAGAATTTGACGTAGTAACAGTTGTAAGCTTTGGGATTTAGTTAATATTTTTAGATGTATAAAGAGCTAATTATTATTTTTCTGAACAATAATTAATAATAATTAATAATCAATTATTATATTTTAATTAATAATTATTTCTTTTAATTTGCAAGATAATTATAGTGTAAGACATTATTTCCTTGATTCAACTTATGTTAAATTTTACGAAAATACTATACGCTTTTAAAATTTCGTTTCATTTTATTAATTTTATTAGATCATTATTTATGAAACGATAATATATATATAATAAAAATAAATATCCTATTGTCACCTTGACAACGAGAGATGCAAATTTGATGTAAAGAGGCAATTAAACCTAGTTTACGATAACTTTAAATATATATCGATTTACATTTAAAATCTTATCATTATGATTATTGTAGGAAGTTGCATAAATCGACTGATATTTCAAACCAACAAAATTGACGTTCGCACCATAAATCCCCATTCTTCAGAGGTGAAAATCCATTACCATCACGACCGGTCCGGCCTCCCCCCAACACCACCCATTCATTTCACCCGTACCTTCCAACTTTCACTCGTCGAATTCCAGCGACTTAATTGCTGCAGCACGAAACAAAGTATTACCGATTTGTCTAATTTTATATCGACGTATACCAGTCGGAGAGATAGCGACGCCTCCGGTCATTAGATCTCTCACGTGTGCGAGTGCGCGTGTGGAGAGTCCCCCCCGCTTATTTAAGTATACTTACGCGCGCACGTCGATTGTCGTACGCACGAGTTTTCCGCGCTCGCGTGGGGATCGAGCCATCGCAGAGCGTATTTATACAGAGAGCGCAGGTGTGCACAAGCTAGTATTTAGTTCCGGTACGAGTGGACACGAGCGAGTCTTTTTATCATTGTTGTTGTTGTGGTTGTTGTTGTTGTTGTTGCTGTGCCTTCAAGATGTACAGCCTACCGTCAAAAGCTTACAATAATCGCCGGACTTTTTTCGCGGGCGTTGCTGGAGGTACGGAATGATCAAAGTGCATTGTGTTGCGTGGTTTGTCGTTATGTATGTCGTGTGGTCGATGATTGAAAATGGTGATTATAGGGTTTCGGGACCTGACGAATCAAGTGCGGAATAGTTTAGAAGAGCCGTGACGAGCATTTGGAAATAGAGATTTTTATTTTACAGTAGTATAAGCATTGTGAAATTTCACTCGAATTACGTGTGATATGTGAAACTGCATTTTAGTGCGAAAATTGTTGGAGCAAATACGGATTTTACACGGAAAGCACGCAAATAGGTTCAAACACACAAATTGGGTCACTTCTTATCTTTACAGTGTTAATCAAAGATTCATAATTTGGAATATATAATGCAGAGAGTCTAACGATATTTGTAGAGGACGCAGAAAATAGACGGTATCTTTAGATTCTTACTAAATACATTCATAGAAGTGGAATAAAATTAGTGGTAGAATCATTGTCGGATAGTGAAAGATAGCGTCATATACTGTTTTGCATTTTTCTATATTACACGGAAAGATTTGTAGAAGTAACAAGAAAAATAGTTGCCAGGTATACATTTTTTGAATTGTTAAGATTCGTTGAAATCGGATCTAATCATTTATTTGTTGTGATAATTATTTAAATTGGTTAAACTTTGAATAGCAAATGAAAAAAGTCAAGTGGTTTGTTTAATCAATCAAGTTGTTGAGCTTGATTGCTCAATCGGTTAGGTACACGATTCGCATAACGTGTTAGTCTCGAGATTGATTTTCATCTCCGGTCTGACCTTACCGTATATATAGTAGTACCATGTCAAGTAATATGTCAATGAACCTGTTTGTGTCGTCCTGTTTACGTTTCAAGTGTATCTTATAAGGGCAAGTACGCTCGTGTAATAACAAATAAAAAAAAGGTCATAGAAAGAAGTCTCTTTGTAACATTTACAAAATTATTGACTATAATAGTAACCACTTTTCTGATAGAATTCTTTATTATATCCTACGCATTAATTAGTTATTTACTACTAAAAAGCAATTCATGTTCGGTTGACTGTTAGATTCCCCACTTGAAATTTTACGCTTTTTATCTGATAAGTGGTCTTGATACGCTGAAACGAAATTTCGCAGCATTGATTATAAAAATAATATTTTGCTGTCTCATAGCAGAAGCTTTAAAATGGTAAAAAATATTTCGACGCAAAAAATTTTCAAAACACGGTTTTACACTAAAATTCGTCAATTTTGAAAATAATTTTTTGTTATTGTTGTGTGTGTGTGGGGGTGGGTGTACACTTGTGTGTATGTACATTATATCTAAAAGATCTTAAATTTCGATGAAAATTTGACTACAACCTTTAGTAAAAAAGTTTATTGATTTATAATCCACATCAATTCAACTATTTAATTGAATTATTAAATAACTCGAATGAAGCTTTAAGAAACTATGTACCAATAGTTTGATAAGTAATTGCATCGATTGGCATCTCTCCAGTATATTAATACCCATAACTTATCACAACTTCATTACTGTTTTAGCATGCCTAAATGGAATAGCAGTGGGTACGCTGGCCGGTTGGCCACAGGCCGCGATACCTCAGCTTGTAGCACCATCGCCGGGATTTGGTCCAGCCTATACGGACTCGGAAGTTTCCTGGATCGCGAGCATTTTCTTTCTGGGTATGCTGACGGGGGGCTTCACATCGTTGGGCGTCGTCAGCACGTTTGGAAAGCGAAAGCTGTTCCTCTTGGCTACATTTCCCTTCATCGTGGGTTGGTCTACGACTGTTATGGCTGATACCTTTTGGGTAAGAAGTAGTATAGTTACCTCCAGTGCTTGAGATAAACGATTTATCTTAATTTTGGTTTACGTTCGATCATAACGCCAATTATTATTTTTCGGCTCATCTTTTATTGATTATTTGTTAAATATTTTACATAAAGTTAGAATATCTGTATTGCCTTTCATTTAACATAATGTTTGAGCTATTTATTTCAATTTTTTAAGTTTTTAATTTGGATCGAAATTCTTTTTAAAGATTTTTATTCGTGAATTTAAATATTAAATATACAATACAACAAAGCAGTACTTTAATAAATTACTAGCGTAATTTTTAGAGTTTGAAGTGCCGGAAGCAATTGAGTGATAATAATCTGATAGTACTTATCTACTCGAATTATCTTTTAAAATGTACTGTAACTGCCTTAAAATTATTTAATAATTTGTGACAGTACAGCGGACGACACAAATTATACTTTATGAAGTGAATTTATTTAATAATTTACATTAATTCTGTATAAAATTTATACAATAATGTACATTTGACTAGAAAAACAACAAATGATAAATTCATTACTTTTAACTTTAGATTATTAATATGAATTGAATTTAAAAAAGATTGTATACAAAGATATATGTTGTTAAATCCCTTTATGGCATTTTGAATCTTCACGAACGAGTGCCAGTGGCCGTGTACGATTAAGTTTCCATACAGCTGGGAGACTCGCACATACGTCGAATGTCTGATTTCTGTAACCGCGCGCGTGGCTTTGGCAGTTTACCAAATAACGGCGTATCCGCGCGCTCTCCTATATACAGGCCATTAGTTAATACGTATATACACGTATCATCTGACACACGTGTGCTGAAATTCAATTTCAATCTGCAAATTCAAGCGCGCATGCACGCGCATCGGCTGTTACGCGATATCAGTTAATTACACGGCAAAATGTTTTTTCAACCGAGAGAGTCCGGCAATTTCATTTTATTTTGGTTTATTTTTTGTTAGAGAATTTAGCTCATATCGACTACATAGCCTATGTAACGAAAGAGGAGTAGCGCAGTATATCGATACAGTTCAGTTTGGCTTTAATGCTTTTTTTGACGCGTAAGCGAAAATTTACCCATTTCAAAAATAACTATTGCTTTTTTCATTTTTGTTTGTTTTCAACTTTTTTAAAATTACTAATATCGAGAATATTATTTTTTTAAAGATTTTTATCGATATTAAATTTAGTTTACTAATAATATAACAGCTCAATAATTTCTATAGTAAAACATGTTCGTATATAATAATAAATAAAATATGAATTCTAGTCAATGTGCATATATATTTATGCGTGTAAAGAAAAGCATCATTCAGTTTCCTTGAAGCGAGTTGTGACATGTATCGATTTTTCAATGATTGCAGAAATTCGTATTCGCTCGAATCATCCTGGGCATGAGCGGCGGTATGATGTGCACCCAGACGGAGATGTATCTCTCGGAGATTGCGCCGCCGCGGTTGCGTGGCGGCATGTCTGTCGTCTTCTGCATCTGTGTGCACACGGGTGTCCTGCTGAGCTTCGGCGTCGGTCCAGCACTGACGATCAGCGGCTCGGCTGCGCTCTACTTGGCCTTGGGCCTGATACTCGCGGGCCTTTATCTGGCTGCTGTGCCCGAGACGCCGTTCTGGCTGATTCGGGAGGGCAAGCTCGAGGAAGCCCTCGACGTTCTGAGACGGCTCCGGGGCACGTGCGACGTGCACAACGAGTTTGACGACATTGTGGAGTTCGTGGAGTCGA
This sequence comes from Torymus auratus, assembly GCA_900474315.1. Lineage (NCBI taxonomy): Eukaryota > Metazoa > Arthropoda > Insecta > Hymenoptera > Torymidae > Torymus > Torymus auratus. The sequence continues at coordinate 19,270 of UXGD01000670.1, forward strand.
GCAGGAAAATCGGCGAGAAGACTGAGAGGGGATTTGCTTATCTGAAGAAAGTGATGGATGATAGGGCTAACAGGAAAGCTTTGCTGCTGGTCGTGTTGCTTACAACAGGTGAATTCTTTTTGCATAAAATTTACATGTATATAGATTAAATGTTCTCGTAAAAATTAAAAAATTAAAATTAAAAATTAAATAAGTCCGATAACCATAAGTGGCAGGACGCGTGATGCTATATGTAAGCACGGGTAAGAGCCATTCCAGAGGCGATAATCGTATACCTCACTGTTAACAGCTCAGCAATTCTCGGGCATGGCCGCGATGCAATCGTACGCCCAGCTGACATTCGAGCGCACGGTAACAGCGATCCCGGGCCGCTACGTGTCCCTGCTGCTCGGAGTCGTCGAGCTCATCTGCACCTTCGTGAGCGGCTGGGCCGTGGACCGTGTGGGCCGTCGGCCTCTGGTCGCCGTGAGCTCCATCACCTGCTCCGGCTGCATGGCCCTGCTGGGCCTCTACTTTCACGGCTACCTCGGCAACGGGGGCAGTGCTGACAACGGTGCTTTGCCCATCGCCTGCATCATCATGTTCGCCCTGGCGTTCGGCCTGGGACTGGGGACGATGTCGACTGTCGTGGCGTCCGAGTGCCTGTCGATGGAGGCGAGAAATATCGGCGCCGCCATGCAGAATACCACTCTTTGTATCTCGATCTTCGTCATCACGAAGCTCTGGCCGGTAAATGCGATATCACCTTTTTAATACATGTATTATATACGAGTGAGACCGAAGTAGACGCTAATTGGCTCTTAGAGCCCGGTGAAGTTAATGAATCGAGGGTACTGATAATATTTTATGACATTAAAGTTCGAGTGCCTTGCGCTGTTCGAGATGCGCCTATAAAAAGAAACGCCATTAATTAGTCCGAGCTTTATAACTGACCTTCTTGGGATTTGATTAAAGTGTATTTTATTTCGCGAAATATAATATAGATGCCGGTAAACGTTTCGACTTGAAAATAAAACTGCAGAGCAAATTTCATTTTTAACAATACGATATGATAAACAATTCAATTGTCGAGGTTAGCCGATATCAATCGAATCAAGATATTTTAAGAAACATCAGTTGGCGCAACATCTATGCCGATGCTTTAATAAAATAATTTCTACCGGATGTTGTATATATATATTTTTTTATATATTCTATTGGTAATACTATATTAAAGAGAGCGCTCTAATTTATACAACCTCATTTATCAACACATCTATAACAACAAGAGCTAATTTTTTGATCCCCTTTTGTGCTCTGAACAGGTGATCGGCTCGATGTACGGCCGCGAGTATTCTTTCTGGACAGCGTCGATCATCACCGGTGTCCACGCTGTCGTCCTGCTGATATTGCTGCCGGAGACCCGAGGCCGCTCGCTTACCGAGATCCAGGCTCTGCTGTCGGGCACACCGAGGACGCTGCCGGCCAAGCCCGCAACTTTCGTCCTGTTGACAACGACGACGAAGGATGCATTTAATAGTGAAGAAGCGTGAGACTGACAAAAGAAGATCTACGTGTGCTTGCGGTTCTTGACAATGAGTGCTTGTGTTCAACGTGCCGTGTGCGTTTAAATGAGATTTTCATTATGTGTGACGTGCTTATTTATTGAGGGAGACCAAGTTTTACACTTGCTCTCATTCTCTTGTCTACCTGTGGTTTGTCTCAGCTGATCGATAATAGGACTTGATAGCTGTGTGATTCTGCGTGATATTATTAAACTAGACTGCGATGTTAATCTTAATGTTAATTTAGTATATACATAAATAATTTCTTTTATAATACGAACGCATGGAAACCAAAAATCATGAATAATATAAAAATAAATACTTCATTTTTAAAATAAATGGACGTTTAATATTTTTTCAGCGTTAAATAATGACATGTCGATAAGAATAAGAAATATTCCACCTAAAGTTAAAAATATATATATTTTAACTGCGTCTTTCCTGAAACTTTATCTCAAATTTCAGTATATTTTTAAAGAGGGCATTTAATTTTAATTGCGCATGATTAACTTTAAATTGGTTTGTTTTTTTTTAATTTATTAGGTAATTATCGAGGAAAACTGTCATTTTTAATATTTAATTGATAAACTTTAAAAAATAGATAACGTATCTTTATTAAATTTGAATTATTTGGTAATAAATGTTGTAAGAAATGAACAGTTTAATGAATATTTTACTAAGAATTTTCACATATTTTTAAATGTTTTTGATAATTTTTATGGCCTATTGTGAATCCTAAAAGCGAGATTCCGTATATATAACACTTTTTAAGAATTGACTAGCCCTCTAACCTATTTTACCTATCTTACTGTATTAGCCAATTAAATGATAACGTTCTAAAGTTCATCTTTGATAACGCTCTAAAGTTGGCTTTAAGCTTCCATTCGATAATAATATCTATCTCCCTTTTACAATAAAAAAATTAGGAAATTGCAATATGATAAAAACATGTAATTTATTTTGGAGATAACTTATTTAATTTCTTATAGAAGACGGTCTATTAATGATTTTTTTGTTCCAAACACTAATTTTCATCCACATCAACAAATGCTATATTTAGAAAAGCTAAATATACGGTAAGTATCGGCATCTTTCATATATTTTGATATCATACCGTATTGGCGTATATTTTTTAAGTATACATGACATATTTTGTAAAAATGAGAGTTCTTGGTTTTATAAGTGTCAAGAGTAATACTTACTAAATATCCTGGTAGATTAATTTAAAATATATTTAATAATATGCTACATCAACAGTTTTGATGTAAGTAAGAACAAAATTTACTAATCGTAAAGTAGCTCATACAGTATTTAAATTTCCATTAGTCATTTGTGATCAAACTATGCATAATTTATTACTGCCTTTCATCTGTAGGTAAAAGTTTGAATTAATTGAAATTGTCATTTGAAATAAAGTCACAATGATATTAATCTATGCCTTTTAAGCCATAAACAATTTTCAAATATTGTGGATGTAATTATTTCATTTAACATCAGAATTAAAAAAGAATGCATATTCATGGAAGCGTTAGGCACTGTAAGTATCGGCTTTTTCGCTGATCGCTTGTTATCAATAGATGTGATGGTTCTAATGTACACATAAATGTCACGTAGTCGAGTCAAACTCGTAAATAAATCAAATTGCGGTAATTAAAATGCAAAGTAGCACAGAATATCACGACAACGTTTTAATCGTAACACTCTTGTTCTACAAGACTATAACTATAATTGTTTAATGTTTAAGCAAAAAAAAATTATTTTCCTCGTCGTATGCTTAAAAAAAAAATACTTTTTATCAGGTCCGAAAGCTCGCTTTATGCATGTAATATCGGTGAAACGATGTACCCCGGCGGGCTCTTAAAATTATAACGAGCCAGAACGCGCGACTGGCTTGCACCGGAAGGCCATTCCCCGGCTGCTGGGGTGCGGTGGTCTCAGACTCGTGGAATTTGAAGCAGTCAGGATCGCCTGGATCGTCTACCTGAGAATGCTGCCAGCCGGATGGCTATGGGCGTGCACGGTGTCGCCCCCCGTACGTCGATCATCGATCCATCGATAAGCGTGTCTATAGCCTTCGCCCTTTTGGGCAAGCGAATTCGATAGCGCTTTTTGCGACAAATGTCAAGTATGTGTTATCTTATAAGTTTTGTTTTTTAAGCTAATCTATGGTTATCTAATTTTCAACTGTATTTCTGAAAATATGATAAATTCACGGGCTCTAGTTATAGAGAGTTTTAATTTCATGATAATAGTAGCAAACTGTTATACAATTATCAACTGACTATAGTTGACAAAAATCACCAGAAACCATGTTACACAACTTTTCTACAAAATCAACCACTTCGATTGAAAAGCACTAAACTTCAATATCAAGCCCCGCGTTTGGCAAGAGATATAGGAAAGATATATATATCGTCTCTCCGCAACCAACTTTGTTAGCCACAATCTCCCAACCATACACCAAACTCAAACTGCGACTCGTCTTCGAAAATACGTAGATAACAGATCCCCACCCCATCCCACATATACACATATATACATTCCCGCGCAATAACCGAATACATATATATGTAGTCACCATCATGTAGTCTGGCAAAGCTTCGCTCGACGGCGCTGAAAATCGCGCGGACGTACGTGTCACGGTCGCACCGCAAGATCGCGCTTGTTATCGGCAGTTAGCAGCTGCGAACGAACGAACGAACGAACGAACGCTAGCCGAATAATATTGCCGGTCTGCGCGAGCGCACAGCGACGTGACTCTCGGCCGTATTTGCAGCGCGATTATTGTACAAATTGTCCCGCCATGGTTCGCTCCCTTTCCCTCCCTCTTTCTCTCTCGTCCTCTATATGCGCGCACGCGTACGTTCCGGTCATTCGCTGCCTGTAAAAGTGGAGGTGCGTAATGGAGGATGTAAATGAGAGAAAATTTGCCGTGCCATCATGGAAAGGTCTGCGCGTGATTTCAGTTTTACGGAGGTAAAATTTACTATACAAATAACTTTGCCATTTTATTTGTTAGATTCATAAATTTCAATTAATGAAATTTAAATAAAATTGGAAAACGGGGTAGTTTTAGTATTATCAATCTGAAAATAATGAAAACTTTCCCTTTCATATATAAATATCAGCAAATTCCGCAACTTTCTCATATCAAAAGCTTCTGTAATATCTTCTATTTACAGCTCAAAAGTACCTTATTTAAATAGAACATCAGAGCTGTACCTTTAAGCGCCATCGGATTGAGACGTCGGGGTTCAGTCGCGCGTACGATAGCATAGCATGAGGGGCTCCCACCTCGTTTCTGATCATCGTTTCTCTCCCCCCGCCCTCCCCTCCTCCCTCTCTCTCGAGCAGCGAAGCGTCATTAAGCCGAGGCAAAAGATGCAGGTACGTACTTCAATCCGATGCGATTCCCGTTATATGCGCTGCAGAGAGAAGGCTTTGGCTCTAACCTCGGTTCAGCTGATCCTCCTTTGGACGGCATAGCGCTCTTTGCCAACCGATACACGGGGCATAAAGTGTTCCCCGCGACTGGCTGCCGTCGCCCCGGCTCGTATCGAGTTCGTATAACACATGTGATGCGCATCCGGGGCACTTGAAGCGTGGCTCGAAGTGCTTTTTGAAAACAAAGTTACGAGTCAGCGATTTTTACGGGTTCTACTGTTTGCGAATATTCTGCTTTTACGGATATGTATATACTCGTACGTTTTTTGCAGATAAAATTTATACATAAGTCTATTTGAGTAAATTAATAAATATAACCGTATTATCAAATACTTGTATCCTGCGCCTAAAGTATATATACATTTTGAGATAAACAATATGCTGACATACAGCGATATAGAAAAATGTATCATTATATACCAATTGGTAATACACGCGTACTCCGGTGGGGTTCGCTAATCCCCTTCGTTTTCATAGATGCGGGTGCCTACGATGACCACTAATCTGTTCTGGAATGTTCGTCAAACGTAAAAAAACTATATCTTTGATATCACGTTACATCAATTTACTAAACTTAATAGAATCCTTTTTTCATGCAATGTGTGCATATATCTCTCTCAATGCACAGCTTTTATTAAACAGTTTTATAAGCAGTTTAGTTTTGTGGATCATAATAGTTGTATGTTTAAATAATATTCTGCTTTTTTCTAAGCCTCGTGTTTGGAATATTTATCGATTTTTTTCTGAAACTTGGATTCAACAGTTTGTCAATAAATAACTGTTTACATCAAAGAAGTCCTATAATTCAGGCTCGGTTATTTAAGGTACTACACACAGAAAGCGAAACATTGGCTTATACAAGAATATGAGACACAGGATATCAATCCTGTTGTACGAGTATAATCTGCTTATTTTAAAATATCATCTTTCAAATCTTCTTATAGAAGATCGAGATGGGCGAATGCTCTTATATCAGACAATTTCTTTCTCCAAGTGCAGACTGTATTCAATAAAATGATTCGCAATAATACTAATCTGCTGAAAATAATGCAAACGACTTATTTTTATCCAACCAAAGAACCAAGGGAATCCTTCACTTACAATATACCACCCACCACCACTTATCTCGTTGGAATAAGTATTTTCCTCGATGCGGAGGCACGACGCCACCATCACCGCGCGAAATATTGCGGTTACGAGCATCACGCGTAAGGAAAACATAGAGGCGTCCAGCTTTACTTTCATCACGTTATAAATCGCGTCTGTACAGGGGCAATTTAGTGCGGTTTTCGCGCGTGGCTTTGGCAGTTCACCAAATAACGGTGAGAGCAAGCGGAGCGCTTTGTGTCCCACTCCGCCTATATGTGTGTGTGCGTGAGCACATTGAATCGTTATCGCAGTCTTTATTTATGATCTGGAAATCTAAATATATCCAATGATTTTTCAGACGTGCAGTAGAATTCCGAGTACTTTTACAGGCATCACATAAGTCGGAAATTTCATTTTTTATTCGATTATCGTTTTTTACAACCGTGGTTTTCGCTAACATTGTAAAAGCTAATGTTATATAAAACATCGTAAATTTGTTTTATATCAGTTAACAAATTAAAAACTTCGACCACCGATTTCGGATTCGATGAACCACATTTTAAGAAATTTAATTTTAGTGTGAAAGTAATCAGATAACACAATGAACTAAATACATTATAATACAGGCAAAAATATCTCACTCATTGATACAATTTAATCACCGTGGATTTACGTGCAGAAGATAAAGCCGCAAATTTAATGCACTATAGCGTGCTGCGAAACATGAAATATACACGCAAAATACGAGCGTTTCGACGAAATAAAATCAATTGTATTGCCATATAAATCCTGCCTTCGGAGTCAAATCCGCGGAAAATTCGTGTGTCGGGGTCCAATGCATGGACTGGCGAAATGTTGCCTCGGCTCTCTTTATGTATGCCTGACAACATATCCGAGTGGCCAGCATTCGTGGACCGAGAAAATGTCGTGACCAGTTATTTGTATATTGTATGTCTGGCGTTTGGCTATACCTCATGGATATAGCTTGATTTTTTTCCATCCATTTTATATGCAAAAAATTATATTGGTCAAGACTGTTATTATTTGACAATACTATTTAGTTATGTATTGAATCCATCAAATTATATATTTTCAATTCTAGGCTATATTGCAACATCAGAGCTGCAATTCGAGACTGGCGCAGTTCCGGCGAGTCTCGGCGTCGTATCATTGCAGACTCCCACCGCTGAAACCATAACGTCTGGCAGGTAAACCGCTGACGCGCCTCAAATTTCTCCCGTCGCAATATCGCGCAATAGCCTCAGCTGTATGTCCGTACATATATGTAGGTGTCTTCACGCGCTCGATCGTCAACTGATAGCTTCTCTGGAAGGGGGTTGTGGCGTTGTTTTTTTTATAGAGACTACATAATCTACAGATTTTTTTTTATTTGGTACTTCAAAAGTAAATTTAATTGACTTTGATATTTAAAAATTTCAACTAGGTATTGATGACTTAATAATAATATTTATAATATATAAAGATTATTATTCTCTACATAGTTAACCCAGCAGTTAACAGTGTGATTTCTATTTACTTTGAACCTAAATGTGTAAAAATGTACAATTTAAAGTGTCAAAATCAAATTTTACAGTTCATTTCATAAAAGTAAAAAGGGACGTTTTTATCTACATTTTACAAGGCATAAAAGGTTCTAATATTATTTTAAGAGTAAAAATTCATGAAATTGCTATTTCCAAAAAGAATTAGTTTTATTGAGTTACACTATTAATAAAGATTTAAAATATTAAATTTTATAAAATGTTACGTGTTCATAGTAAGCACGACGCGATGAGACGGATTTGGTTACTTCTAAAGTAATATGAAGACGACTCGAAGAAAGACGCACATAGGCATCGGTCGAGCGGCATCGGTAGTTAAGAGGAAAAGCACGCGTCGCAAAAACGCTGTGCCGTTGGTTTATCGAGCAGTCGTCCATTTATTTAAACATTAAAATAATTCCAATTATTCAAAAGATGAATTACCCACACCAAGCAGACCTACATCTAACATCTTTAAATTACCGGACTGTCTGTCTACACGCAGATATACTCCACTTCCGGCGCTTGCTCGCGGTAAAACAATTTCGGCGCTTATGTGGCGCGAAGATAGGCTCGCTCTCCCGCAGCGCGCAGTAAACCCCCTATTCTTGCGCTTGCGCACGCTCGCAAATCGAATAAGTCGGGTTATATATATAGCGGTTTGTGCCTATATACATTTCTCCTTTTTCTGCTCCGAAACTCGATTCATCAATCTGACTTTCGCCTTGTTCTCTCACGGATTTTCCCTCCTCTTTTCATTTTTCCTGCTTCATTTTTCCCAGCTGATTTTCCGCGCTTGATTTTACGGATCACGAGAAGCAACAAGTCCCTTCGAGCGTTAAAAGCGGTAAGTAGATTCTGTTTCATCCCGTCACAATTTGACGCGCGTGTCAAATAAATCGCATCTGCTGCAATTGTAACATCACATTGCCGAAGAAAAATTAACTCTCGACGTCCATCAACGTATACACGCGGCGAACCCTTTTATTCTTCCACTCCGCGCGCGCGCATACATCTCCATCAGCGTTTGCGCAAAAAGCGTCGGCAGGCGCTCGTGCCCAGCTGAATTTATTAACGACGCCGTGGATGCGCATAATAGCCGGTCTTTTCTCTGCACTTCAACAGGTGATGGCTATCTCGCACGAGCGCGGGTGTCCATTCTAAATGGGGACAGCCATCGTTATCGGACACACGTGCGATCCTCTCGGGTGATAATAGCAAATGAATGTCGTTCTCGTCGTTCGCGCGAAATATATGTATAAAGTAGTTGCAGAAAATGCGAGCTCGCGCGCTATGCGATTTTTCAGCGCGACACTGGATGCAGGAGGATCTATTGTCACGCCAGAAAACAGTCCGTGCGGTAGCAATTCGATGGTTCGTTAACGCTTGTTGGGATTTTCGATGTTTTATTCGATTGGGTGTAGTGAAATAGTCGTTGTCCGTCAATTGTTGACATTGTAGAAATTGCTTTACCGTAACATTTCGAGAAAATACAAACGTATTTTCCCGTCGAAAAATAACTCTACATTTTTCAATATATTTTTAACAGTTTGAAATACTAGAATAAAGAATGGAAAAACCGTATCCGCCTCGTTCCGAAGTGATTGTTAAACAGACTTTTTAATATCCACCGGGAAAATCTTTTTTCTTCGACCACAGTATATAAAGTATACACTGCTGAATTATGAAGCTCAGACGAGTAGTGACAGCGGGAGTAGCGCTGACATCCATCTCTAGTACACTGATGCGAAAGAACGAGAGGAGTGAATTTTGGCGTCGCTAAAACGGAAAGTTTAACAGCGCCGGTGCCTTCTCAGGAAAAAATTTTTCAAGGGTCCGCCGCCACGCGGGAATAATTTACTCGGCCTCTGCGCGCGGGCAAGGAGCTCAAAGTAAAAACCTTTCAGATGCTCTCGAGGATAAAAGCGAGAGCGACGAAGGTAGGTCTCGCCTCTTGTATCTGGGTAAAAGCTCGGATAAATTAACGATGACGCGCGGCAAAAAGAGAGGCAGCTGGAGATGGAGAAGAGTGGAAAAATTTTCCATCGCTGCGCGCTTGTTGTAATTCGGTTTAGGAGCTGTGCAAAAATTTTGTTGAACCAGAAGTGGTTTATGCAGAGTGCGACTTTCTTATGCACCTGTGAAAAACTTACTCGGAATGAAAGATTTTATTGCAGTATTTTAGCTGTTGCTAGGGTAGGCAGGTGAGCTATACACCTTTTTTTTACCCGCTCGTTTTTCTTTTTTTTAACAGAGGGTCAAAAGCAGATCTGCTATCTTTGACGTTTTCTGTGCTATAATTTAGAATAAAAATTTGAAATAACTGGAAACGAGCGAAATAAACCTTCAGCTTAACGTTTTTTCGAGAGACGAATATAATTATTAATGCATTTAGATGAATATTACCTGCTCTATATGTTCACTTTTATAATAATAATAATAATATTTTTCTCTCAGTGTATACATTTTTAATACAGATAATGTATTGATATTTAAAAAAAAATGTCGAATAGTTGCATTGGGTATCATCCATTTTTTTTTATTTGTCTTCTTCTGTTTCCTGAGGGGTACAAGGTAACCAACAAAATTTCACCGTTTTGATATTCAAATAAGAATAATGAAACAAACAAAAAAATATATCTTTTTAACGAAAAGTCGATGAAATACCCACACAACTATCTTCCCCCGAAATTTTCGTCCCTCCACTTCGCACTGTGAGTACAGCACGTCGATTCCCGATCCAAACTCTCGGAGCAACAGTCGTTAGCATCGCCCCGGCTATCGCTGGCTCTGTAACAAGCGCGCGCGCGCTTCACCGCCCACGCACTATCGCTTCGCAAACTTTTTAACCCTCCCCGGCCACGAAATGGCCCGGAAAACTCGGCGAAATATTCCGAGGGGCCGATACTACACACCTATACCCTTCTCCTCCTATAACGGACCCTTTCACCTCCTCTCTCTCTATAACGCTGCGAACTTGGGAATATTGGTAAACTTGCCGGGACAAGACGCTAAGCAAGGCGGGAGACAAAGAGAGCGAGCGGATTCAGTTTGGATCTTGCCTCGGATATATAAGATTATACCCTCGGCCCCAGGAATGCTGCTGCCTTCGCTTAAGCTGGAATTTCGTTCGACTGTACGGGCGCGCCGAAATCTCCAGGCTCTTCGCGTTGGGGACGCGCACAGGAGACGAACACGAGAGGATATTCCTGCGCGCGCGTATAGTCGAGAAGATGGATATGTCGAGAAGGAAGCTTAGCGAAGTTCGCGAAGGAGCGCTAGTCGATACACGTTGCGTACAGAGTCCCCGGGATTTCAGGGAGGGGAGATAAGGCTTGTGACTTGCGGTCTTTGTCTCGCTCTGCACGAGCAGCTTTAATTCTCGATCTCTCCGGAGCAGAGTGGCTGCAGTTTCGGGGTTCGGAGAGCTAATGCTTCTTTGTCAACGATCTCTTTCGTTAATCAATAATTATACTTTTATCTATTTATTTATGAATAAAGATGAAAAATTTTCGTTCGCGAACACTGGCTTATTGGCTCATAATGATTGTTATTGAAGTACGGATTTGAAAATTAATACATACTATTTAAATATACGCTTTAATCTCCTATTCAAGTATATTGTATTTTTATCTAATCAATGGCCTTTCATGCAAAAAAATGTACTATTACACCTGGCTGTATTTTTCACACTAATCGGTGATAATAGCTGGTGACCATGAATTAAAAGTGGATTACATACTATATGGAAAAATTGAGGTTTCCTACCCAAAAGGACAAAGTTTTTTTTTCTTAAACATCAGTTCCATAAAAACTTTGAAATCGGTAATACAAATAAAAGGTTTTATAAAATATTTTATTTTTTCAAATTTCATAATAAAGTAGCTATAAAAAGAAGAATTATATAAAGATTACATAAAAACACAGAGAGTTTTTGTAAAGCTGTATTATCGAACAAAAGATCTCCAATATTCAAATTTTTACTATCCACTTCTTTTTTCTTCACAAAAAGTACTACAGCATATACACTGCTACTTATAATATATTAAACTCGCTGTCAACTTTGCACTCGAGCCACCGTATCGTCATGCATCTCACGCCCAAAGCTACTTACTCTCTCCCTCTCTCTTTCCGCGCGTACAATATCTTGTCATTACACAATAGTCTCGGAAACCGGGAAATTCGAACTCTCTCTTGCAAATGTCTCCTCGGTAGATATATACCGTGATCCTTCCGTCGCAAGTGCGAGCGCGCGACTGCGCGAAACTTTACGAGCTCGTATAACCGGCGTCGTGCTACTTGCGCAAGTTCGGCGCTGCGAGATTATGAAAAATTTTCGGTGACGTAAAAACCGTTTCATATCAACGTATCGCGCCCGACAAACTTTACGGTCGACGCGCGCGGTTACGCAAGCAACGTTACGAGCGGGTTATGCCCCCAGCGAGTAAACTCGAGCGAGCGCAGGCTACGCTAGCCAGTGTGTACAAAGCTCGCGAAAAGAAAGCTTGAGGGGTGTAGCATTCTACGAAGCGGGCTAGCACAGAGGTAACTTGTTGGATGGTTTCCCTCCTTTGCGCAGCCGAGCTTTATAGTCTCGATATCGATTATTGTTTCGATTTGTTGACGAAGGGGGAGAGGGTAAACAGCTATATACTTTTTTGCCGCCAAGTTTCCTCGATGGCTATGGTTATCGTTGTCTTACATAATTTCAATTTGTTATGTCTTAAAAGGGGAAAATACGGCGCTAATAAAAGTTATTTATGTATCCTGCGGCTCTTTTGACCAAATTACCATTTATGATTTTATACTTTGATTTGCGAAGATTTTCAATTATACTTAATTAGTCATTTTAAAAGAGAAATTACTTGAAATTTTTTAGAATATTTGTTAAATTATATTGAAAGTGCATCCAGTATTTAGATCTTTATTATTATAGATCATATAAATCTGTCGAATAAATTTCCTATTCTTATGGTGAATTTGTACGATAGTAACATACGCCGACAAAGCCGTTTTGCAATTCTGTTATATATAAATAAAGTTATAATATGAATTTCAGGAACAACGTAGAAATAAATGGAATCAAATACTACCCAAAGCTATCTTATGATTTATGTAGGCCTGTATGTATAATTCCATTGGAAATAAGGTTAATATACCTGAACTATATAAAATGTTGTTAAAATCCCCATCAGAACGCATAGAGCGACACATCGATCAAAAGCACGAAATATTCTCGCCCCATTCTCCGACAAAAGTTTGCGATTCGCGCTCAACGCAAGCCCATCGAAAAGAATACAACTGATTGAAAAAGACACTGCTAGCGTCTTTGTTTCAGCTTATGCACGCGCACGAATATCTCTCGCTCGAGTCTAGTGATTGATGGATTTTGTCTACTTTCGCCTGAAACTGGAAACATCCGCGTACGTGTGGAGATGAGAAGAGAGAAAGAGATATTTCGCGCCGGCGCGGCGCGAGCGTGTCTGAGTGCATCCACTTTGCCGTTTGCTTTCTTCATCCATTCGCGCCCTCCAGGCAATTTCATTACATTCCGAGCTCGCGCTCGCGGGGTTAGCTTGCGCGCGTCGTTCTTTCCCCGTCTCATCTGCGTTTTCCATTCGGCTCTTACGCTTCGCTTGCTTTTCGGTATACATTCTTTGGGCTTTCGAGTAACTGTATTTTTCTATAGTATTATGTAGTGGCTTGATTTTATAAGAATAATTTAATTGCATATGGTGTAATTCAATTAAATAAAGTGGAATTCTATATAAGGTAACTCAAGGAAAGCACGTTTAGAAAATACTGTTGAGGAGTCATCAAAATATAGTGTATCTTCTGTTAAGGAAAAATTAAGAACGCATGTGAGTGATATTGACTTTACACGAAGCGCAATTGTAAAAAAGAGCGTTTTAATTAAACTTTGTCATGTGCAATAGTTGATTCGACCAATTTAATTAAAAAAAAAGTTTTTTATTTTTCTTTTCAAGGCCAAAAAGACAAAAATGTATAAACATAGTTAAAATACAATCGTTTTTCTTCTAAAAAAAATTTGCTGACATTTCAAAAATTAAATTAGCCTTGGCTAAGAGCTAAATAAACAAACTGGCTAACTGTGCACTCAGCGTGTGCAGCTAATATGGGCACTTTTCAGATTAATTCACTTGTAAACAACTGAAAGTAATTCCGAAAATTTTGAAACAATTAACAAGCCACATTTTTCACATTGTTTAGCTACTTATACACTTAATTATGCTTTTCTATAAAGTGAGGCAAAGAACATGTATTAGTATTAGGATATAATAGTATCAGTATTTCATTTATTGTAAATATGTGTGAATTAGATGTATAACCTCTAGTTATACTTTTTATTTATTATTAAATTATATTAGTATTTGTTTTCATATCAAAAGAATTTGTTTTATCGAAAGAAAAAAGGTGCTGCTTTGACAACGTTCACTTTTCATTTAACAATCTCTCACCTGTTACCCGAAACGACGAACAATTCATCCATGATTTACTCGCGCCCATACAAATTTCAGACCGGATAAATACTACATTACCAGCTTTCCTTTCTGTCACACACTTGCCGCGGAATTTACAATTTCTCACGGGATGAATTCGAGAACGTTTCGCTCTTACGAAACCAACCGCGCGCGCACCGCTTTACTTCCTCTCGAGTACATACCTTACACCCTCGGCACTTTACCCCCGATGTACACATTGGCACGAGTCGGCAGTGGAGCTCGCTTCTCCTTTAAAGATAGATTAAATAAATTAGATTTCCCGCAATTTTTCCCTTATTTCAGGCACGTACGGGCATCTCGCGGCGCTCCTTTATTTATTTTCACGCGCGCGCCAAAAGTCCGCTCTTACATCCTCCTCAGCCGGAGCCGCCGCCGGTGCTGCTGCTGCTGCGATGTGAAAAAGTAGAAGGGAAAAAAAGTACAGACGCACGCTGCTCGGAATACTGATGGTCCTCGGAACTAATAAAAAATTAATTCGATTAGTGGTCAGCCGTCTGTGTACACATTTGCGCGCGCACGTGTGCGTGTATGGTCTTGCGCGAACTTCTTTTTCCGGCTTGTGGACATGTGTGCTGAGGACTTTCGGCTCATGCGTGTCAGGTCAAACAGGCTTGGTTTTCTTTTTTTTCTGCTTGTTATACTACGTGTTATTGAAGAACGTTCTGCGTACATCGCGGTAAATTGAGGTGGATTAATTGTTCTTTGTAAAAAGGACGAATTTACTATTATATAATGTTTCATCTGCAAAATATTAAAAATGCCGAAAAATATAATAAATTTGAAAATCTTTTAATTGCTGAGTCCGATTGTTTAAAATCTCGCGTCCGCCCTCACGTGGATGCCTTTTTGTCATTTCTTGGAATCTTAAGTTTTGTACACGCGAACTTCAATTTCCTATCACACACACAAGCTTAGGTGCCAAGTATTATTTTGTGTTTTATAATAACAAGTGTCTTTGTTCGCCATCCATTTCACCTAAGCCGATTCCGTTCGACAGCACGTCGTGAGTACGCCGACCTCAGATTGATTTTAAATAAATTTAGTGTCTTAGTATAGATTCAGCTTTTTTAACTCTGGCGCGAGCGCACACTAAGAAAAAGTATGAATATTTCTTTCCATTTTCAATGGTATTTTCAGTTTCAAAGTAATCAGATTAATTCTCTAAATTTAAGATTTCTCGCAGATCTAATTAATAAAGTGTACTCGCTCATTTTTAATCTTTTTCGTGCCTTTATTCATATTATATAAGCTTATTAATTATAATTGCATCTTCAAATTAATATAATGGCATATCAGAGAAGCTAATGAATTATTTTGATATATTAAACATTATTAAAAGGCTGAAGCAAGAAATGATAACTACACGTAAACCGTGAAAACGCTATAAGTACTTCTCTTCCCCATTAATACATATACCATTACCCAATAATTTTATCATTCGAAAAAAGCTCCTTGGCAAGCAGCAGACCTCCGCCGTCAGAGCATATCTCTCTTTTTCATCCGCTCGAGACTAAAGCGCGCCCAATAAAGCCGAGAGACGGAAACATTCGCACAACCCCTGCCGCATCGGCAGCTTCAAAACTTTCGAGAACTTCTGCTTTTTTGACTACCATTATACGCGGGGAACCTCCTCCCATCCCTTCCACTCCTCTACCCTCTCCGATACGAGGGTTCGGGCCTGCACCCCGCGCGCGCGAATCGGGAGAAAGCCTCTAAATACCCATCGCCGCGTTACTTATTGGCGTGATTACCGCCCGCCGCCTGCCGATCGACCGTGTACTCTCCCCCGCCGAAATTCCGATCGGGCGAGAGACGCACGTTTATATATATACGCTAAGGGGGCGACGTCGTTCGCTCCAGGGGAAAAGTTTAATGGTCCCCGCGGGCGCGGGGGGGATGAGAATGACAGGGCGAATGAGACGAAACGGGGAGAATGTCGGGACGACTGGTCGAGGATCGGGAAATTAGAGGGAATACGAGGGAGGGAGAAAGAGAGTAGTCGCGCGATTGCGAGTGTAGAGAAGAGAGAGTAGGGACGTAGGAATTTTCATATATGTTCGGACGACTCTTTGGAATTTCGCCGTAACTGATTTGACGTTTTTAATTTTGCTGGAATATCTGGTGATGGAGTAAGTGTTTCTTTAGTCGTTGGGGCGTTCGCTTGATGTAATAAGAAATAGCCTGAATATTGTAGAACAATAATGCTCTTCAGATATAGTAATCAATAGAGCTTACAGTTTAATAAATATAAATAAAGGAGTAAACATGTAAAAAGAAGAAGAAGAACTGTCAAAATTGACGGTAATGTTATATAAAAGTCTCAATTCCATTTTTTATTTTACACCGATGCATATCCAAAACAATATACATATATCAAATTAAGAAAAAACATTTTTCTAATATAACACTGTGAAAATGATCGCTATATAATTCTGCTTTCGAAATAATGAAGATTCATAAGAACTGAAATATAATAATATCTCGTAATGAATTTCCACTCGGGGAAAAGTCTCATGAAAATGACGTTAGCCGTGCCCTTATCACGAACCTATTACTCGCTGGCAATCGTATAATAAAATCCTATTACCATTAATTCGAAAAACCAAGTTATAAGCAATTCATTCTGATTTCGCGCAAATAGAGTTGCCCGTGAAGAAGCAGAAGGCGAAAAAGAAGAAGAAGAAGAAGCTCACCCGCCGTCGCCGCCGTCGCGCTAAACCAATAAGGAGACGTAAGACTTATACCTTTTCGAGATCCGCAACGAAGGGCGGGTATATACTACATGCGGCGCGCGCGAACTCGAGAAAGAGAAACAAAAATACATACAAAAGACACGCGCGGGAGAAACAGACGGCGGGAGGTCGAGAGCGAAACACGAGAATATAGGCTTGCGAGATGAGCGCCGTAAATATTTCAGGCCGGGAAGAAAGCGAATTGGATCAAGATCCTAAGCTAAACGCATTTCCGTCGCTCAGCCCCGAGGAATCGCGCGTCTGCGGTATGTGGTGTCATTTTCTCTCGCTCTCACTCCCTCTCTGAGCCTTCGACGTGTGTTACACACACATGTGTAACGTGTGTTCTGCTTCGAGGGAGCTTATATACCTACCCTTCCCCCGGGCAACGCGAGAATTCTGCACGCGCCTGTGTGTTTACCATTTTCTTTCGACACCTTTGTTTGTCCTTTTATCTGCGCCCTTCGCGCTTTGCATTCTCCTTTGTCGGTGGGGGAGGAGGGAAAACTGATAGACTTCGGATTACCCGTCGAACGGCGAGCGGCGCATGATGCAAAAAATTTGCATTATCGAATAAAGAGTCGCTCGCTCGCTTCTTCCGTCACGTCCGTGCGAGGCGGGTATAAGTAGCTCTCCTTTTCTCCTTTTCCTTGTTCCCTACCCGTCTTCCTTCTAGAGTAAATTTAAAGTTTCCCGATATGTACTCTGCTGCAGCGCAGCTGCGCGCCTCTTTCTGGATATTATTCGACTCACAAACAGCTCGTCGTGTTACACAAGCTAGTTATAATTTATGTTCCGGAGGAGCGCCGTGTAATTTTGCCTTGTCTCTCAAGAATTTTCGAGATGAATTTTTTTTTTTTTCATTTCGTTTGTCCGCAAGTTCATTATTCTGCATTTTTATTCTGCAACTTCTATAATTACCTCGAAACTTGTTACTTGTTTACTTTTAATTTGCGAAATGTTATCTCTGTACATTTACGTCATTTACCTTACCAAAGTATACCATGTGAAGTGCGCACGTTCTTTGATAAATGTTTTTTTCCTTATCTATGAGATAATTACAATTTGAGTCTTTGGTACCGCGTTGAGTACTTATATCCAACGGATAAGAGTAATTTTACGACATTTATATTAATTTAACTTTTTACTATACAAATATCAAAGTATATAATTTCACATAACTTGGACTGTGAAAGAACCCCAGCTTTATAATAAATTATAACTAATTAGCACATCCTCGTGCACGGCCGCAGCTCTATTTCCCATATCTAAAAATCCCGTTGGCGCGGCTCGATATTATTAATCTTAAAAATTTCTCGCAGCCGCCCACGGCGTCTTAAGAAATCGCGCAGGCAATATTTCGCTCGGCGTAAATTTTTAACTTGTTTATTTACGCCCCTTCGCCGTCTGAACGCCCTCGCGCGCGCTCGCGTCAAGAAAGCAAGAGAGTAATATACAGCTCTCGCGAACGCGCGATAATACGTTTTGCTCGACCTACTTTTCAAACTCATGACTAGAAGCGCGCGCGAGCGCCGCGGCGCCGTCGATATCTCACGTCTTAAATATTTATTGCCACGGCGATATATACCGTGCGCGCGCGCGAGAGAAGGTCGGGTATATAAGGGTAGCGATCTGCTGAAAGTAGATAATGCGCGAGATTGGCAAGGCTGGCGAATCAAATATTTAGCCTCGGAAATCTCGCCCGGCCACTTTGCGCCGCGGCACTGATTCCGGTACGACGTCGGCTCTCCTACGCCAAGAGAGAGAGAGAGAGAGAAGCCGACGACTATGCTAGCTGCCAGCGTGAGATACCGCTGATTTATCATGCACGTGGCTTTTTAGTTGGCATCTCGATTGCATTAGACAGGTTGATGAAAATCTAAGTTCTCTAATGTCTGAATTGTAATTAAATCATGTACTGGAGAGGCTGTTGCACTGTACTTTACTATACTAACACTGTTTTATCGTCGGAACATGTGATTGTAACGAGAATAGCGATTTACGTCTTGAACAAATTCAGTTGCAAAGACGATACCTTTACTGTCGGACCGAAAATAAACGAAATCTTCTATAAAAAATGAAAGATTCGAAAAAAAATCAGGTAATATTATTGAAAAAAACAAACATGTTCTTCCTACAATTTACAACTCGACGCTCCGTATAGTATCACCCTCGCAGACGCACAATCTCGTTCTTTATACCTCCCGCGTTCTCCCCCGTTCGCGAAGCCAGCTATAAGATATAAAAAAAGATGATCTTTTTCATAAAAAGTCCGATATTACGCGAGATAAGGAAAAATTCGGCGAGTTTCCAAGGTAAGGAGAGAGAAAGAGGCACGAAATTCACGCGCGCGCGATATCCCATTGTTATGACGCATCAGCTATCCCCTCGATCCCATTCGGCCGAGAGACTAGGAGATCCTCGACCTTATGAGTTTTTGCGCCCGTGGCTTAAGCCCAGCGCGCGTACCCGTAAAGTACGCGTCTTATATGAGAAAGGTGGCTGAGTCACAAGGATTTTCAAATTCCACGAGGCTAGCGGCGGCAAGTCCGCGCAGCCGGACATTTCCCTCTTTGTCGCGGAGATGACGCTCTGAAAATTTCTCCGTGAAATGCGCCCGCCTTCTCTCGTTGGAATATTTTTCCAACTTTTAAAATCGCGTATTTTTCCTGACATATTGGATTGCGAATATGTTTTCTCACAGCGCGCGCGCGCTTCGTGCATCGAATAACACCCTTAATCGAATGATTTTCTACAGAACGAAGTAAAAAAATTTTGCAAAAAATTCACAGCTAAAAATAAAATGCTTCGTTGCACACGACCACATCCAGCATTTTATTTAAAAAGAAAAAAAAATCACATTCTATTCCAAATCCCTCGTAAACTATTCTGCCCGCTTTTTCAAAAATACCGCAGCGAAACAATTTTTACTTTCGGTACATCCCACGTAAATCATTTACGGACTCTCTTCCCCGTCTCTCTCTCTCTCCAGCTAAAATAAAATCGCCCATGTCACGGATCAAACTGTCCACTCTTCGCTCGCAGACAGTTATTTCCTGCACGCGCGCATAATTTACATTTTTTCGCCATTCGCACCTCTTCGACCGCTCGCGAAACCCTCCCCCGCGCTAGCACTATAGCCAGCAAGAGAGAAAAAACAAAGAGAAATAAATACCGAAAATCTCGCTTTATAAATCACGCGCGAGAGCGGGTTCGGGGCTGCGTGCAGCTAGTGCGCGCGGGGGGATCTCGGAGAAAAACAATGTCACTGCAGCTCGCGCACGCGTAGCGGACGTTTTGCCGCGGTCGCGCCGCGCGCGTGTGTCGCCGAACGAAGACAAAGCTTCCGTCGGACGTAAAATATGGGCTTGCTGCCCGCGGCCAACTTTTATCGGAAACCGCAACGCCGCTCTCGTCTGTGTCTGTGTGGCTGTACGCCCATGTACGCGTGAGAGCGCGTACGCACCAAAGCGGCCGGAAAACTTGCCGTTCCTTTGCCACTCGATCATTTATATATATACGTATATATGTGTATAGGTAGAAAGGGGTGAACGAGACGTCGACGCAGCTTTGCGCCGAGTTGCCGCGGGATATATGCGAGGGGGTGGACGGAAAGGAGTTGGAGGTGGTGCCGAGATTTTCTGCAAGGGGGGGACGAAGGAAGTATGTTCGCTTGTTTTCGAGAGTCGCGGAGTACGCTGGGTTTCGGAAATATATAGGGCTGGGTATTCTTGGATAGAGATTTTCATGTCATTGTACATGAGAATTGCGAAGATTTTTAATTCATATAAGTATAGTTGACGATGACAGCATTGCCGTTGATTTAAAAAGCTTTTAAATAGGAAATTTCGTATATTTTATTTTCTTTTGAATGATGTGGGCGTTCCAGTACAGAAGTGTTCTCATAACTAAAAGGTTTTTCTTATAAAAGGGACATATTTTAGAGATAACGTCTTAAAAGCATGATGTATATAAGTACCCATAAGGTTCGGAATTGGGAACTTTAATGTACAGTCATAAATAGTCATGAAACCATATGGACCAATTCGCAGTAAAAAGTAAAAAAAAAACGTATTATCTCAAAATTGCTTACTTGTTTGTAAATTGTAAGTTATAACGCGCGATGCATCAAACATGCCGTTATTACATCTATAACCGAAACCAAACAAGTCATCCATCAAATTGCGCTATACTTCTATTATGTACCTTGGCTGGCAGCATCAGAACTGACAACCCAAACCAGCATCTGCACTATTCAGCTGATTACTGTCCGCGGGTTACATGACGAATCGCCGCCTACATACCTCTCCCAATCCCATTACTCGCGCCTCGTGCTGCTACATCTCAGACATGTATATACATATATACACGTGACACACGACGTGGACGCGGCACAGTATATAGTCGTCGCCGGCATAATTATTGTTTACCTTCGTCCCCGATAAATCCCGCCGCGCAACAAGAAGAAAACAAGATTAATGGGGGCTGATCATCATCATCTCCCTGGCACATCAATCGCTCTCGCTGTCTCTCTCTCTCCTTTTTTTCGCCTATCCACCCTTTGTACCGTTCTCTTTCGTTTTTTGTCTCTCTCTTGCCAGCAGGGTCACACATCCCTGATTCATCTGGAAAATAGTCGGCGCGTGCGCGCGACCGGAGTCACTGTGCGCTATTTTTTTCCCATCCCTATATATATACGCGGCAAGAGAGTCATCGATCCTGCGCGACAGAGCCTTTTGATGGATGCACGCAGAGAGTCACGCGGGCGCTCCTATATGTGTATGTGTGCCTATACATATAGTGACGTCAGCCTGAATTCGCCGCTATATATACGCACAATCGCTTCTGGATATCATCCGCGTGCGAGCACAAAGGAAAAAGATTGCGCGCTGTCCGCGACGAGGTTTTCCGCCGCGGTCGTGGTGTCGTAGACACTCGGGCTGATTTCCTCGGCCCTTTTTTTGCGCGTGCTCACTGTCGGCAATAAACTTTGTCCGAGGGCGCGTGCTGATAGAAGAAAAAGCGGAATGAGAGTGAGAGAAGGAACGAGTATTTATCCGTTGTTTTTCGGATTAGAGTGTGCGTGAGACGGGCAGCTGCGTGGGTGTGCGCGGGTATATGGATCAGCGTTTCGCTGGAGTATTAGATAAATTAAGGGACGCGTTTGTTGTCGGTGAGGCGTATTTGAGGGCTGGTTTTATGGTGAGATGAGCCGCTATTGTTACGAGAAAAAGTTTCGGCCTCCGCGGCTGTCTGTATATACTTTTGTTCGTACAAGGCAACTTTTACGCGACGTTTCAGGGCAAAATGGCCGAGATAAGTCGGTCTCAGAGTATTTTCATTTCTCATTATCATTTTATTTACAGATGTAAGCACTTGGTTAAAGATCTATAACGATATCGAACACTACTTTACATGAAAAATTTAGTATTTATTATATATATCTGTATAGTATATCAATATTTTAATGAAAGGTTATTGTACTGGTTGAAATATATGAACGTTATTAAAATAGCATTCAGCACAGCATAATACGACTTTCTAATAACAGTTGATGATAATTTTAAATAAGATACGCGGCTCCAGCTCCACTTTTCGTTATTACAGTTTAACGTGTCCTATCAAGATATGCACGGCAAATATATACATAGAGTAACTCGTTACCCTCGACCCAAGTAAAAAAAAAGGCGCTCGCAAGGTACTATAGCTCCCCCGCCCACCATAAAACCCACGTAATAACCATTTCCCAAGGAAATCAGTCAGATTTTCATGATATCGCGATCTCGCAGAGCGAGTCACGCCTTCTCTCGCGGGGCTATCTTAATGAAAAATAAATACGCGAGTATTAGCCGACGCAGAGAGAGTTCGTGGCGCGCGCCGCGGCGATAAGTCGTCGCCGGAGGAAGTAACGCTTGGCCGGCTTGATCCTGACGTCCGCCCGCGCGCACGGGATATATCGTGACTGCGACTCTCTCTTTCTCTCCCTTCGTCGCGGGGCAGAAAAAACGTCCCGCTTGACGTATATACCGTCACGTGACGAGAGTATATGCGAGGGCAGTCTGGTTGTTTTTTTTTACTCTCAATATTATCTATCGCGTGGAGAAATTCTCGCAGTTTTTTCGCCGACGGCCGACTCGATAAAGTCATTCGAGAGTGAGTTATACGTGCTGGTTTTTAGGGTCGAAAGTGAGTTATGGAGGTGGGAGGGGGCGCGGTTAAAAGAAGGCAGTACGCAAACGTCGTCGCATGTGTTTATTTAATAAGTGGCTGACTGAATGATTTATGCGGTTCTAATGATGCTGAGAGAGTGAGCGTGCGCTCGCGCGTTTATTATTTACGTTTACGGCCGCGCTTGCGTTTTATTAAGCGCGAGGCTGAGCGCGATAAGGTTCGTTTTTGCGTTCGTTTGTTGAAGGGAACGTGTGGATAATGTGCCTTAATGATTTAGAATGCATTAAACCGAGACGTTTTTTGCTGTTATGGCCGTTTTTGCCGCCTTAATCAAGCCGTTCTCGAGGAACATGTTTTAACTTTTTATACAGTCGAGTGTTGCATTACGTAACGTGTAAAACCATTTATTCGTTAAAAGTGAAACGTAAAAGCTACATGACTCCTGTACTTACACTGCGCCATTATATAATGAAATAATAAACTGAAAGTAAATATGATGGAAATATGATATCTTAATAAATTCTGTATACTTTTTTTTACAGAGCCCTCTTCGGGTAGATAATAAAAGCCGCTTAGTTAATTTAAGCATTATGTTAAAAAAACTAGGTTATCTGAAATAAAAGACATTCGACAGCTTGCACGATAAGCTCGCGTAATTCCAGTTTTTCATTAAAAATCGCTCCCTCTGATTAAAATTATACCCCTGTAAACGAATACCTACCTTGCTCGCCTTTTGTTTCTCGTTGAATCTAAAAATCTTAATTCTTTTTCATTATCAGCCAAACACATGCCGTAATTGCTAAAAACAGCGCCACGAAATCAGACGCCGAAAAAAACAATCTGCCAGCCTTCTAATTAAAACTTTTAATTAAATAAATTAATACGAAAAACCGGTCCACTTTTTGCGTATCGCAGTTTTCTATACGCGAAATTCGCTCGCATGAATACGGGATAATGAACAGCCATTAGACGGTCAGTTCCAAGAACCCTCGTAACGGAGCCCGCGCCTACACACACCCACGCAGACACGTGGCTCCCTTTAACCGGCGCACGTCTTTGCGCTTTCTCATGCAAACTCGCGATATTAAAACTGTTGCGCGGCCGGCGATTTATTCGCGCGTGCGTGTCATCAAATTCATAAAACGCGCGGCGCGTATATATATATAGATACATATATATGATACTACACTTATATATATAAGCGTGAGCCCTCTATATATCATCCGGCCGATCTAATTTCGGAGAAGAGAGCGCGGAGGAAAAAAGCCGCGCAACGGCTGGCGTGGCTCGTCTCTGTCTCACTCGCCCTCTCGGCCCCTCGGGTATTCATATTTCGATTCGAGACGCGCGAGAGAAAGAGAGAAGGGCAGAAGCGCCGCTATCACGGCGGATACGTGTTTTTTCTCTTCTCTCTGGCGTCTGGCGTGCGTGACGTCGTCTCATGAATTATGGATTTTATCGAGATTTCGCACCTGTTTTCGATGGGCGCGCCGGGGTATAACTGCAGACGCTCCCGCCTATATACTATAGGTATATATGTATATATGATTGTCCGTTAAGACACCGTATATACGGTGTGTATATAGAGCCGATGAGGAGGGTCGCGAGAGCCGGTGTGCTATTCATTTTTCATTATTTCCAAGTTCGCAGATATATGTATATATAGGTAGGCAAAGGGGGCGCAGGTTGATTTTACGCGCGCGCGCGCGGGTCGTATGATGCTGGCGTGGCAAATAAAGCGTGGAAGAGCTGGGGCGGGGAGGGTTGTGAATTTGAATATTTCAGGGAAGAGGGTGCATTTTAAATGTTTCGATATCTCGTCGTTTGCGTTAATTTTGTAGAATTCGCGCCAAGTGACAGCCGAGATCATTGCACTTCTAAGGTTATGTATATTTAGGGTGGGTTGATGTATTGCAAACGAGTGGACCTGGAAAACACATCCTATGTATACACGGTGAATAAATTGACGAATGTACTGCGGTATAATGTGGCACTTCATGAAAAGTAGGCAATTATCTTTTTATATATATTTATAGGAAGTATTTAATAAGTAATGAGTAGGTGAATGCCAATTTAGCTTTCATTATTCTGAGTCTACGGAGATACCGCCGTCTCTGGCGGAGTACATTTTGTAGGATATTTGAACACAGTGGCATATAGGGAATACGTATAAAAACATAAAATAAATGCTAAAATAACTATTCTTTCTTGAATCCTTTTTGCCAGTATAAAGATATAAGTATTATAAGTAAATAACGTTTATTCTGTTAAAAAAAAGAAAGTGTTATTTTGTTTGACATTAAAATAAACTCTTCTTTCGTATCTATTTTGAGGTATAAGCTCTTATTTGGCCACCCCTAATGTTGCAGTAGTTTCTTCTATCCTCACCAAGCTGATCAATAAAGAGAATAGTCTTGTTCAATTATTTGCTTGTAGCTGTCTGACTAAATTGGAATTTATCTACTCGAATGATATTCATGATAGTTTTATAAATGATAAACTTCATAGTATTGTTGGATAAGCATTAACCACATCCCGGAATATAACTTATAATTCAATTCCAAGATTCCACATAATTATAATACATCGCCCGGCTATATAGAGATTCGTACACGGTATCAAAATATTATCACGACTTGAGGCGCATAAATCACACGGGCGCAAGCACGTTTCGTAAACAACTTCGTACACCCTTTGATAAACTCCGTCTGCAGCCCTCCAACGTCTCTCGCTCCTTTCTGCCCAAATTATCGCGATTATTTATGCCTCAGGGCCGCGGGTGTAGAAACACGGCGCGGGAAAACAAAAAAGCAAATCCCAATCCCGAAATACACGCGCGACTGATTCACGACCGCCGGCGCTCGGACGAATGGCTTGATCTCGCGGAGTGGCCCAAAATTATTCAAGACAATCCCCCCAGCTAAGTTTGCACTATATACGCGCGCGCGTTCGAAAATTATGGCTGCGCCGGGCGCGCCGGAGTGGCTAAGAACTCGCGAGCGAATTTTCATTCTTTCGCTGCTGCTGTGGGTGGGATGCATCGCCGTCGACGTAAATATGCGAGACGAGCCCGTGGTTACGGGATGAAATTCGTGGAGAAAATTGTTATTGCGCACCCACGCGCTGTAGGGGAGATGATGAATTCGCGAGCTCGTTCGCGAGTGAGCTGGTCGGATTGAATTTCTACTAGTGCAAGGGCGAATGCAACTGAAGTGCAGTTATTTTATTGCTAGGGATGGGACTTTCACTCGACACTTATTAGAGAAGAAGACAATGGTATTGTAACCAAATTAAATATTATTTTCGAACTTTAGATCATAACCCAATAACTGGGATAAATAAAGAACTGGGTCGCATTTCAAGCTTTCAAGGTGTCACGAAGCAGTTTATTAAAATTCAATTACTCAATACCAAAAATAAAATTCTTTTTCGGAATTCTCGATAAAACTGATAACTTGTTGGCTCTACTCTATTTTACTAATATACTTCATTAATTAATTTTGAATTTATTTAACTTTTGTTTATAATCTATTTAAATTTTAATCAAAGAAATCAACAAATTCATTTAAATAACCTTATTCAAATCCGCCATGATCTTCTCATATAATACCGAACAAGCTGAGAAAAAGAAATTACGTACATAATACTTCTTTTCGCAGCAAATCAACTCATCTCCCAACAAAATCTATAATACACCAATACGAGATCATTCTTACAGCACAGTATCGTCTCACAATCATACCTGCGGGAAATCGATTACGTTCGGAGCTTTGGTCGGGTGCTTTTTATCTCCCTTACTCACTCTGTATCTCTCTCACACACTCTCTGTCGACTCTTCGTGAATAGACGCCGGCGACGAACATCACTATTCTTCGCTCGCAGCTAATCTCCGTATCGGTCGCACCGACTGTCGGGATCCGTTCGATCTGGCGCGCAAGAGACTTTGACGGGCTTTTGACGCGAGATTTCCAAAGGCCCCAGTCATATCTCGTGCTCTCTATACATTCGGTTCAATGAAGAGTGGATCAGAGGCCTATGGAACATTCGAAAAAAAGCCACTATTCTATTACGCAAAATTTTTCAAAGTGAAAATACGTTCGTCTAGATGCTTTTTAATTAATCGAATGGGTTTGCAGCTTGTGTACATCGTGATTGTGTTGGCTGACCAAATTTTGAGGATCTATATATCATTGACGCACTTCTCTTTGAGACGAAATAAAAGTGTAATGCCATGAGTACATAACTACACGTGACCTACCGTATATAAGTTTGATTTCAAAAAAGCTTTGCTGGCATTGATAAGCCGTTTCTCTCCCACCTGAACGCCCTTATATAACGCTAAAATTTTGCGCCGAGCTTTGAAGCCATTGCGATAAGAGTCAAATGTGTGTTTTCATGTTTTGACTTACCGAACATTTCATTTTTTTTCTCTTTTTTTGAATAGAGCTTTTTGATCCGCCATACGTATAGGTAATTGTAACCACGATTCGTTTGTAAGAACTCTAAATTATGCAAGGCAAATTTAATAGAAGTATAGAATGATTCCTTCATACATTAAGATTATAGTTTGTATGTTAAAAACATAGTCAAATAATCCTCCAACTAACAGTCATGTTCTTGACTTATTTTACGAGGGTGATTATGGAGGAGAATTGCAAAATTATTTCCTTACAAAAATGTTATCTGAATGTTATAAAAAATTATCGAGAAGTTCCACTCTTTTTGGGTACGTTTAATTTAAAAAGCATACCAACCAACCACCGTGATACTTACAACCCAACGGTTTCTCACCATTTCGCGACCGGATAACCTGTCCGAAAATAAAACACTTTGCCGTACATCTATAATGCAGAGAACCTCCATGCTCCCCTTTGCAGAGTGCACTTTTCGTCTTTCTCGCTTCTCTCTCTCACTCTCTTCCATTCACCAGCTCGGCCCTCACGTCCCACGCGTATTCGTCCGCGAAAGAGAGACGTTTAGGACTGATAGACCGTGTGGGTGGGTGTGTACGCTGTCGGCCTGCGCTGGCACACGACAAGTCTCCTCTTTCCCTCCTCTCTCTCTCGAGCGACTGAATAGACGACCGATTGATGGAGTCGGGGCACGCGAGGTTATCAATAACGCCGGCCGACCAGTACGCGCAGGGCCTTAAAATATGAAAAGCGCCCTTCCGCTCGTGCTCGAACGCTTTCCATTTAACGCTTTCTCCGGAAGCGAGTCGGCGCGAAGCTATCACTCGGTCTTGGCAGGTGCACGAAGGGAGGGCGTCGATTTTTTTTGGGGGGGAGGGGAGAAAGAGGTAATTTTTTTTTCGATCGATTTATCGGGAAATTTGTGCAGGAGAACTCGTGCGGTGCAGAAAAGTGGAGATGGGTAAAGGGCGATAGTGTGCGGGAAGGGAAATGACGCTATTCGCGTGGATCGTATCTGTTTGGTCTTTGTTGCTAGGGATGAATGTGGGGATATCTTGGTTAAGCCTGAAATCTTTATCGAAAAGAGGTATTTGGTTGTTGTTTTAACGAGAATTGATTTATCGAGTATTTGCAAATATTATGGGTATTGACTGATTAATTTATCGAATCTATCAGAAAAGAGCAGCATTTTAGACTCTCTATACTCTCGTCGAAATTGCGACATACTTCTAATCTGAACACCTGTAAAGGGTAATGTCCTCGGCGACCTTTTCTAATTTCAAAGTGCACTTTATGAAACTTACTCCATCGTCTAAAGTATATAAAAATAGAGAATTTAAATAAAAAATTGTTCAGGTTACTAGGCGAATAAGTTATTGGAATATTCTAGGAGGTTCATTTGCGACTCCCTCGTCAAAGCAGTGATAAATGAAGAGGTTACCTAAAATTAAAAAACACATAGTTGTAATGTGACTTATGTGTATTTTTTCAATCACGTGCATGAATTTATGAAGAACTGGCTAAGTAGGTATAACTTATTAAAATATTGACCTTTTATTGAAAAAGTTTGCTTTTTCATGTTAAATAAACTTTTTTTCATAACACATTGACTATTTGTATCATTTTAAATGAATAAATCACCTTTCCACTATTGCTTTTCCAAATTTTCGATAACCTCTTTATTCAGCTCTGCTTTGACTATGGAGTAACGGATGAACCTCCTTAATTAAAAATTTCTTTACTAAATACATGGAAGCAGAATGAATGGAGTGTATAGAGAGCCGTTGCTTTTAAATCGGTCTTTTATAACTTTTCAGTTAAATAATTTGGCAGCATACAGTCCGTAGGTTGCATCTTGAAAAATAATGAAATTTACATCGACCTTTTACTTCCGCGCGACACCTGCCATATTATGACTTCTTACACACGCTCGCAAGCACAGTTTCCTCTTCATCGAAAAAGTTTTCTATTATAGAATCTAAAATACGAAATAGGGCGGCACACTACTACTGCTACGGCGCACGCAGCTGCGCTACATTCCGGCTTGGTTTTCAAATTTCTCTCGCCAAAGAGAGATAGAGAGAGAGAGAGGGGAGGGAGTAAAGGTACTTTATAAGCCAGCGTACGTAATACGATGCGAACTTTCCCGGCGCGTAGCTTTCGCTTTCTTACTACTTTACAGGCAGGTGCGCCCACGCGGACTCGTGCAAGCCGTCGCGCGAACGTATTGTGCTACCAACTTTTTATTGTTGATTTCAAGTTTCGGTATATAGTTCAACTTTAGTTTTGATAAGCTTAATTAAAAACTAAACTGAACAGCTGCGCGAACTTTCGTACGAGTGCCGTGATATTAGGGGGTTAGCTATATAACCAGGCATATATAGCTTATTCGTATACATATATACAAAAGAATGCGTCGCTACTACGCTAACGGATAAAAATGGACTAATTGACTTGAGTATATTCATTACGCACTAACGGCGTTGTCGTTGCCACACCGCCGGCCACTATAATGTTTCATTTGAGATATACTTTAACGAGACGACCGCTCCCGCTTCCGCAAGCGTCGCAGCAACATTACCATCGACAACGTTATCGCGCAATAACGACTGGGGGGGGGGGGCAAAGTCGACGTTATCTCCCCCGTCGTTAAAGTACTGTCGTCCTCGCTGCGCCGCTAATGCACGCGCCCGTTTCTTTTTTTTCCGCCGCTTGTTTACCGTAACGCTGGTATTCTGCGCTGTGCTTTTTGCGATGGCTTAAAATTATTTGCGCGCGGTAAAATGACTAATTTGACGGAGCGAAACTACGTGGGTAAGGGAGCTTGGAAAATGTTTGTATTATAGAGATTGGATGCAGTACAGTGTAAGATAGATACAACGGCGAAAGGAAATTTGGTTACAGTCTTGCATATTAATCTCAAGTGTTTTCGAGGGAGATCGAATACCAAGAAGATGTAAATTTTCGATTTTCTTGGATATCGTGAATTTTAAGTGAGAAATTGAATTGGATGGAGATTAATTATTATGTTGCTTCGTTATTTGATCTTGATAATGTCTCATTCCTGTCACAGAGAGAAATAATAAAGTTTTTGATGGAGGAATGAAAAAAATTTTTGAAACAAAAAATGTTCAAAAAGATATTTTTAGGCATATATTTTGAAATTGGTCGATTTTGAGAACATTTATTTCGTGTCTGCATGTATGTGTGTGTATTTTTAATTCAGATAATGATTTAGAATTGTGATTGTTATAGTTCGAGGTAAATGAGTTGGTACATTTATACATGATCGTTTGAAAAGAAACCCTTGAACTAATCCATTGAGGCTATACCAAACTTGAACAT
>UXGD01000671.1:0-50065 GCA_900474315.1 Torymus auratus
ACAAAATCAACAAATAGTATTTTTCCTATCTGGGTTGATTCGAAATCATTAATTTATAAGAGTTCTCTTGAAATTACTTATAACACTAAGAGTGACTACTTTTTCGCCAGTGATGATACTTATATTTACAAAGTTAGTTTAAAAGGATTAAGTAATCAAATAATTATCTGTAATATTACGGGACCGTATTACATAAATAATATAGCTTTTGACTGGCGTACAGAATATTTATTTTACATCAAACGCTCTGTTTCATCTGAGAATGTACATTCGATTATGATTTATGATACGAAACGACATAATGCTACTCATGAAACTTTGTTTTCTTTCACTTATTTCGAAGAGTACTATTTAGATGGGTGTCCACATGCTCTGATTATTCATCCACAAGGTGAATACTTTTTCTATTGTGTTGAAGGAGATCATCCATCATATTACCATAGGAATAGAGTAGCTGTATATCAAGTAAATATTAATAGTACTAATCAGACGGTATATTTTCATCAAGATCGTGATCCTAGATCGTTTGCATTAAATGCGTTAGCAATTGATAGTGAAACAAACGTCTTATGGTGGCTTTATACACGTTCTAACTCAGTCTCATATAAAAATGAATATATCTTACAAACCAACAATTATTCCGAAGCTGGTCGAATAAGGCTGGACAACAAAGTTAACATGCTATATATTCATTCAAAATGGTTGTATTTTAGTTCAGAATCAAATATATATCGCCTTTCTCAATTAATCAGTTATGATGGAAATCTACGAGATTTATCTTCAATAACTATGGTTTCATTGCCCTAATGATCTACATCAAACTTCAATTTTCGACCACTAAACTGCGATATATTACGATATAGTAATAGAACTTATATTGAAATTTGTTGCCAGTATAGTAAGTGATTGCATGTACTAATCGATAAGATAATAAAGATATAATAAATAGCAAATTGTGTCTTTAAGTATAATTATTTACTTGAGTGTTCCGACTACATAAGCCGGCCAGAAAAAGAATTATTCGAGGGATTTCAATGAATTTCCGAGTACCGAAAAGTATTAAAGTTAAAAAAACCCTTAGCCAGGGCTATAAGCATCCAAGAGAAACAGTCCGGGCGTCCAGAGGGTTCCCGTGGCTGATTGCGGTCCACGGGTACACCAAGATTTTTCTTACGCATTTCGGCTCGCTGAACACGAATTTCGAGGGTGATTAGCCGAAAAATGGTCAGAAAATTAGTTATCGGCGGGAAGCTCAGAAAATATTCATTTTTATTCTCAAAACAAAAAATATGTTCGTATTCTTCACGTCGTTTTATGAAAAAGGTCCTTAAACATTTTTTCATAGAATGCATAGGTTCTGAGAAAAACAATCCGGAAAGTTAAAAAAAATGCTCCCAAATGCTCACTTTCTTCAACTTTCCTGATTTTTTTTTCTCAGAAACTGTGTATTCTATGAAAAAATGACTAAGGACATTTTCTTTATAAAATGACGTGAAGAATACAAACATATTTTTTGTTTTGAGAAGAAAAATGAAAATTTACCGAGTTTCCCGTTGGTAACTAATTTTCTGACCATTTCCGACTTATCACCCTCGAAATCCGTATTCAGCAAGCCAAAATACGTAAGAAAAACCTTGGTGTACCCGTGGACCTCAATCGGCCACGGGAACCCGCTGGGCGCCCGGACTAAAAGGAGAAGCCCATACTTACATAACGCGAGTACTTACTGTTACCATTTCGGAAACAAATTCTGCAAGTGGCTCATGCAGATCATAGAGGTGTAAAATATATACTCATAGAGGCTCGGCGACGACGGGAAGGAAACCCGCCGGCGAGAATTAAAGGCGCGAAAAGAATTTAAGAAGGGTTCTCTCTTTCTCGCGGGCGCAAAACCCGAGCCACATATAAGGATGTGTATATTATTATACGAACAACAGAGAACGGAGGGCGATATAGGGTTTAAGAGAACTGGGATCGAAGGGCTCGCGGTACATAAGAGAGTAAAGGAAAGTCTCGCGCGTGCGACGCGCATATCATATACACATCAGGGATGCTGCGCGAATTCTCGCTCCCCACGCGGCTCTCTCCCGCGCGCGCACGCGGCACGAGATAGAGAGAAAGGGAAGAGAACGAGAGACGGCGCAGTGCCGCGCCGCAACGGAGAGCAGTAGCCTTCAGTCGTGCGGCTGCTCTCGCTCCGGTCGTGTGTATACGCGAGCGCACGCTGCTTTGCTCTGCTGTACTATACTCGGTCTCGCGCTCTTTCTCTTTCACATATAATACGCGTATAGCACGTGACGCCCGCCGTGCGCACCCAGTGGTGTATACAGTTTCCCCGGTTACACATGCCGTCACGTGGACCGCCGGCAAAGCCGATGTACACGCGCGCGCGACCGGCAAAAAACTAAACTTACACTCGGCACGTGTTTTCCGCGCGATTTATCGTTAAAATATATATATAGTGCGTGTGTGCGCTCGGCGAAGGGACGATGTGAGAGTGCCGCGGGGCTGGCGGATGGGACACACCAAAGAGGGAGAGTATAGCGGTATTATCAGCGACAAACGACGACGGAGGCGACGAGGCTGCGTCTTGTTTTTCTACGTCGCCGTTGCCGCCGCCGCTGCGGAAGCGCGGGATGACTTACGAATGAGACGAAGTAAGATTTTTACCCCTCTGTTTTTTCTCCGGTTCTCGTTCGTGTCAATAGCCTGTTATGAGATTATGGCTGATTCTCGTGGCTGCAGGCGACTCGCGCTTTTAATGCAATAGGTAGGTGTAAGAATGAGGAATTCGCGGGATTATGGAATAAGAGATGGTATTTGAAAGTTTTGTTATAATGTTCCGTGTGTGTTGTCAAATTAACGTAAAAATAAAATAATTATTTTTAATTTGCTTAACTGTCCTATTCATAGTGAACAATTTTCGAATTATAAGTCGTACTTTCCTAATCATAAGTAATACTTTTCAGTAGAAATGGTTGAGTACGGTTAGACGTACATGTCAATATAGTAGACTCAGCAAATATTTTTCTAATGTTTTTTTCTGATAAATTAAAAGTTATTTTTTTATTGTATACAATTATTGCGTAACTACAAAATTTGTCTATAAAAAACTCAACTAACTCTACTTACATTCTATATTTTAATTTAAATTTCTAAGATACTAGTCGTTTCTAAATATGAACAGACTATATTAAATTACTCGATACAAATGCTGCAATGACATAACGCACAACATTTGACTTATTGAGTCACAAGAGTTCAAAAGGACTATGTGATTCACAAGATTTAAGCAGCAGAAACAATGCGCGTTAAGGAATATTTGATATTCTAAAGGGCAAATTCCCCCGTAGACGTTAACCAGTCACAGGTACCTACTTCTTACCTCTGCTGCGTACCTCTGCTATACCGTATCGCACGCACAACAAACCACAAGTCAAAGATTAGTTTTATTAAGTTAGACCTTTGCTTTACAGTTCGGCGCGAGTATAATTCAATTCAGCGAGAGCTACGCGAGAAAGAGAGTGAGAGGGAGAGAGAGTGAGAACGCGCGGCGACGACTTGTTCACCGCGTGTTCTCGTAAAAAGACACGTCAGAGCCGGCTACTCGAGTTTTCAAGCGCCGCCGCGGCATTTAGATGAGCCTCTCTCTCTCTCTCTCTTGCTCACACAAACCCACAAACACACACGCGCACGCGCAATAATAGTTTTTTTTTTGCTGAATAATTCGGCAATCGTCGAAGACGCAGGCCCAGTTTCATTGGCCTGCTTCGCGAGAAGAAAGAGAGGGAGATGAAAAAACGTACGTAACCAGACAGGATGCGTACGCCGCGTGAATTACGAGCTCGCTCGTCGCGATTGAAAATATGTATGCGCGTAAGCGCGCCAGCGGCGCGTACTTTTAGCGCATGGTCGCGAAATGGGCATAATTTATTTACCGATGCGGGAAAACCCGCGCTACATCGCAGGGCTACTTTATCGCGGTCAATTTGGTCGTCATTATGGAGTGGAGTCGCGTGTTCTGCGCGTATTGCGCACCTATTAGCAAAATTTATTCGGTGCGACCTCGCGTATATACACATACAGCGGCGTTCGTCTTTTGGCTTTTGATTACTCCAAAGCGTACACACATATACACGTATGAATACGTGTCGCCGATAGTTTATTACAATGCAGCGGCGCAACGCATTGTTTGTTCCTGCGCCGCGCTAATTTAAAAATACGACGCGCGCCGCGGTGTTTGCGATATCTGAAATTAGATGCATTCTGCGAGCTGCAGCGCGCCGGCGGTAATTTTATCGGACCGTAATCCCATGGTAAATTAGTTTGTTTTTCGGCCACCTCGAGTGTGTAAACATATTGGGCGCCCTGTGGCGCACTGCACGCAGAGTAGCTGTGTACGCGATAATAGCGAAAAAAGCTTATTTTACAGGGAAATAGATCTCGGGGCGATGAAAATTCTCTTGATAATGAGGGTGACGACTGGTACCAATTAAAGTAATGCCAAGAGAGAGGGAAACTCTCGCGTTCGATATTTCATCCATTTCTCACGCGTTGCCCGCCGTCGCTGCCCCGTTTTCCCTCCCGCTCGTCCCCTTCGATTTTCCCCGCGTCCACTTTTTCATTTCCTCCCCGTGTCCTTCTCTCCATCCATCCGTATCTTGATTTACTTTGCTTTGTGTTCCCGCGCGCAATCAGTTTATAAACTACGTGCCTCGGCCGCCCGCGCGCTCGCTCGAATTATGCAAAATTTTTGTGCATCTCGCAGCACGCGCATGTGTGTATATAAGTACGTGAATTATGCGTGCCTGCACGGCGTATATGTATATCGCTGCGGCGGTACGGCGTCGGTGGGTATACTTTTGGCCACCCCCGCTTATAATGAGATTAACATTTTTCGAAATGCCCGCTGATGTATGGTACACAAACCGGAGCCGCAATTACCGTTCGATTTAATAAACAATGTTTGTTGTTCAATTTAACTGTGTTGAGTATTATGGCGGACGAACTCCTCGATGCACGTTGTTATAATTTATTGATTACAGTCGTGCGGGGCAAACAATATTGCCGCGGCCGCCGCGTGTGTATAACCCCGGCGAATATCGATCTATCCGGCGCAGGGGCAAGAATAAGAGTGTAATTGATTGAATCGCAAATTTGATTTTGTAATAAACCGATTAACGCCCGCTGCGCTCGCCACGCCTCCGGCGAATTTTCCATGTAAGTCACACATATTATCGGGCAATTTCGGATTTCGGCTAATTAATAATCGATCGATCCTTAAAACTGCGCGCTAACGAGCAAATAATAATAACATACATACACTCTCGCTTGATATTATTTACCTAAAATATATATATATACACGAGGATCTCTCTCTCCATTTGTCGAACAATACCATTTCACAGAGTGCGCGCGGAAATTAATCGCAATCCATGAATTATTATTATTTATATATGTATATATATATATAGAAAATCGTGCTCTTTCTCTTTGTGCACGCTGCGCAGAGTCCGTATAGCCCCGCGACAACAAACAGCACTCTCGCCGTTATTCATTAGACCAATTAACGAGAGGTACGGGAGGGGTGGGGGCGAATAAATGTCCGGCATTATTTAAATTACCGGCTACGGCAAAAGCGGAAACTTGTTAAAATCTAATTGGAGGCTTCTCTCTCTGCTGAATTTCCCCGGAAGTTGCTTGAAAACTTATATCAAAAGCGCAGGCGAGCGAGAGAGGCGGGTCGCCCAAGCAAAGTTCAAATTTCGCCAATAAACGCACTTTGCAAACCAATATGTACATACCCGCGCGTGACTCTCTCTCCCTCCACTCTACGATATATTTACGCTGAAATAAGAAGTTTCTCTCCTCGATATATAACGTCCTCACCGGAAATCGTTAAGTTCTGCCGAAGCGACAACGAGGGTGGCGGCGATTCGCGAACGAGCTGAATGCGCTAAAGTTCGCGAGAGTGGGATAGGGGGGATCCTTCGATTAATTAAAATTGCCCAAGTTTCAGCGCGGTGTATCACAAAAAGAGACCGGCAGCTAAACTGCCCCCTCGAATCGAACAGTTAACGAGAAGGCGAGCGCGAGCGGGTAATACCCATTCAAAGCGCGACGACGCGAGGAGGGAGAAGGGATATTCAAAGACCATGGCTGCGACCTTGTTCGCTTACAGTAGCTGCGCGAGAAACAATCCGCGCGAGGAAGAAATCCGCAAGTTCGGAACAAGGACTTGCCGATAGGGTATTAGGTTGAATGGCGCGGGGTATACGCGTGAAAGTGGAGTTTTGTTCCCAATCCGTGTGAGTGTGTGGGTGTGGGTGGGGTGTATATACGTGAAATTGAGTTTGCTGCGATAAATAAATCTATACTCTTTCGTTTCTTTGTGTTGGCTGTATTGAGTCATTGGCTTTGTTCTTTATACGCTTTTCGTCTGAGATTTGCAAGTATTATGAATAATGTAAGAATGTAAAAAAGGGGAAAATCATTGTAACGGTGCAATATAATATGCTAATTTGGTAGATCAGTAAAAAGTCTGCGCGTAAAAGGGAAGAATTCTTTTTAGGGTTGGATATGGTATAGCTTCGTTTATAGTCGAAACTGAAATGCATAATTAACTAGCTTGTCTATATTCATTGGACCTCTTTATAGTTTAACGCATATCTTTGTAATAAATCTAAAAAAATATTATAAGCACGCCGCTCGTAAATAAGGCTATAAAATGAAACGCGCGAGATCTCAATTGAAGCATCCGCTGACGAGATACGAAAGCTCAAATTTTTATTATATATGATCATAAGTGTGCCACTTGGGGCCGTGCGAAGTACCCCTTAGGAGTTGGTAATTCTTAATGAAGTATATGGCTAGTTCTATTATGTATACGAATGGACAAAAACAAGTTGAAATTCTTTATATTTTTATCTGCTTTACAATGTGCGAAATGCAAAATTTATGTAGATGGAAAGAAAAAACTTAAAAAAAAAACAAATATGAGTCACGAAACCTGAGAGGATTTATTATACTTTTATCCACTCTACAAAATGGAATGCGCAAAATTTATATTGAAGTAATAAAAACGGTTAAAAATACAGTAGACAGTTGATAAAATTTCGATTTGTCAAGAGTTTGTTGCATGTACTTTAAAAATATTGACATACATTTTATTCGAATCGTATGAAATTTTAATATATTTTAATCTTTTTTAAATATAGAAGCGTTTTTGTAATAATACATAATAAAGATTTAATACTCGGGAACCAAGTACTACTGAAATTCTTGTTGGAATTGAATTTTCGCAATCAGGTTCAGCGTACTTCACAAAATGAAGTTCCGGTTTAAAAAAGGCCCTATACGATCGAAAAATTCGGGTCACGTAAAGTGTAAGGTCGAGTGGCGTAATTTTATCACAAGCGGGACGAAGTACGCTCGCCATAATACTGGTTAAGTAGTAGTAGTTATTTTGATAGTCAACCTAAATTATCCAGTGAATTTCTTTACCCTGAAAGGCTGTATATTGTTGATTTCACACATTAAAAAAAAATGTAAAATATTTTCGTTACCAAAAAATATATATATCGAACCGTTAGTTTTCATATTTTTTCTGCAAAATTATTTACATACCTTGAATGTCTCTAGACTATTCTGCTCTGTATTCATGTGCAATTTAAAAACATGAACAAAACTGTAATGGAGTGAAGACAAATTTTACGAAAGTTCGTATTTATAGCGGCCTGTAACGATATTGGCCATTCTGAATTTGTGAAACAAAACACTTTGTATATTATGGTCAGTTCAATAATTGCGTGTTTAAAACTCTAGTTTCGGTTGCCAACACAAAGTTCATGCGCATTATTACGTTATTCAAATGTGATTGTAGCAGTGAATAAAATTTAAGATTGCCTTTGTTATACTCTTCAAATACCAAGCGTTATTTTAAAGGAAATATACTACTTTTCCAGACTGCATTTTCTTGTGAATAGTTTTTTGCGGCTGAGAATATAGCAGAAAGTTTTCCCTGAATTATGAGCTTTTGAATGCTCTTTACCGAGGTACGCAAGTAGCATAAAGATAGTTGTTCCGCAAGTTTGAAAAGTTAAAAAGGAAACGTTTTTAACTTTTGTTATATAATCAAGAAAATATCCGTTTCTTTAAATTAAGAAGAAGAAGATGATGATTAATTTACATATATATCTATAAAATCAAATGACATCACAAATATATTTGAATGTGTAGTATGCCATACTATGAATGTATCAATTCGACGTATCGGTCATATAGTTTATCACTACAAATCTAACGATAGCAACTTCGAATTGTATTGCTTAATAGCTTTCTACCATTCTAATTCCAGTTTGACTCTTGAATTCGAAAATTTTGGTTTCATTTTATTATGGTTTTAGGACATACTATATTTCATTTTCATGTCGTCTTTTATATTTTTATTATTCAAGTATTTTGTTAAGTACGTACTCATTGTAATATAATGTGTAATTCTTAGACATTGTTTTTAATAGTTTAGATATACGTAGTTAAACGCAAAAACACCAGTTTTTGCATAAAAAGTTCGTTTAAAAGAAAAAAAAATTGGTCTGCCATATTTGATCTACCTTTTTGAATGTTAAAAATCTGTAAGATTTGCAAACAACAATTTTCGAAACCCTCATGTACCTAATTTCATAAAATATCACTAATAATGAAAATATATCAATATGCGATTGTTAATTTAATATTAAAATGATATAAGCATTAGAAACTTCCTCAACCACATTTAAAATATTTAATTTGAATAATGAAAGCTATCGATAGAACACAAATGCAAACATTAATCATACTCAATACGTAATATTCATAATATCACATATCCATATCACATACAGAATAAAATGATCTTTTAATATAATTAAAATAAAATAAGCAAGCGGTAACGATCTCCAATGAGTATAAAACCAAAGAAAAACTTTCTTCATTCCAGAGGGAAAACGCATTTCGGATAAAAAGAAAACTCCCCTATATAGAGATGAGAGAGGCGATCGGAAGAAACCCTACGCGAGAGCGAGTGAGCTAGGGAGAATCGCTGAGTCTGTGCGATAAAGCCGAGGGGTCGTGTAATTTTTGTCTCGACGATCTTCCGCGCGCGCGCGCTCTGCCTTGTTACGAAAATTTATTCAAAATCCCTTCCTCGCCGCGCAGCTTCTCGCACAGCAGCAACAGCAGCAGCCGAAATGCCATTCCCATATAGCGGGCGTCGCATCCTCTTCCTTTTTATACACAATGGACCGGAGGAGGAGACGGGAGTAGGAGGAGGAGGAGGCAGAGGAATAAGGAGCGCACACCCGGGCGGTATAGTCAACGCGATATGCATTCAGAAAGTTTCCAAATGTATGGGGTCGGGAGTCCCGGCTTCGTGCCTCGGTATATATAGGTATGGAGGAAGAGAGGAGGGTGACTTTCCCGGCAAATTGGTGGACATTTGGAAATTCGACTTCGCGCGCATGGAAGTGTTGCTCGTGGAGTGGGCGAAGGAGGTAAAGCATATGTCGCCGCAATCGTTCGGGTCTGCCCCTGGGACTTTGGTACGGGAATGTTAATGTTCGACTGCGAGTGCGCTGAAATGGTCTGTAACGATCAAAGCTATTTAGTATTTATTTGCATGCTCAAATATTACAAGTTTCACACTTTATAGTGAATTGCATAAATGTTTGATTGAGTGTACAGCAAGTGTGTCTAATGAAAATGCACGGTTCAATAATATTATTACAACCAAATTACATTAATCATCTTATTTGTAGTTATATATACATACTAAGCAAGATCGTATTATAGATTTGTAAATATTATAACAATAATTGATTCCAGTGACCATAATGTAAACGATTGCATTAAATATTCATGTAACAATCACGATTAGTACCCCTCATTTTAAATTTTACGCATGTAAATATTTTCCTCGTAACCTTAATCTTTCTTTTCCGCGCCTGCAAGATGTATGTACACAAAACATGCGCGCACCGCTTAAAGCAAAATTGTGTAAAAGTAAAGTATCAAGTGTACGCGTATGCAAACAAACTTTTTGCTCGCACAGAACTGCAGCGCTTTCTCTCTTACTTCCAAAACAAATAACATTATATAACGCACAAGCCCGCGAAATCTTTTTACCCGAGAAAATCTGCATAATATTACCCCCGCGGATGCGCGTATAAGCGAGAAACAACGAATTCATCTCGTGCACGCTGTGCACCGCTTGTGCTGCATCTGCCCTCTATATATACAAATGTATACCTATATACATACGTACGCGCAAAAGCTACTGCATAGCATGCAGCATTCGCTCGTCGCGTCGCCCAAAGACCACGCAACTTTTTCCCATCCCCTCTCGTTGAGTAAACTTCCTCGTTGTCCGTCTCGCGCGTTTTATCTCCCTTCTTCGCGACCCTCGTCGGCGCGAGCCAAAAAAAAAGAAGCGAAGGAAAGTCGCATCTCTTCGCACGCGCGCGCGTGCCCAAGTATAGATAAACAGGAGCGAGAGAGACGAGAAACCGATAGATAGGTAACACGCGCCATCGAAGAGATAACGAGAGATACTTATTATAGATCGGCCGCCCTGAGTGTTTTTTCGCGCGGGGACGACGAGGCCGGGTGTATATATAAGGCTACCGCCTCGATAACGTGTGCACGCGCGAAATAAAGTTTTTTCGAGGGCCCTCGGCGCTCGAGCTATACGCGGCGGCGCTCAAGAGAGCTTGGTGTGTGTGTTATAGAGACTATAGACGCCGGCGAGAGAAATTTAATATGAGAGAGGAAGCGATAATTAGAGCGATGGGTCTTGACGAAAGTTTAGAAGTGGACCAACTTCCGGAGGAGGCAATTTCTATTAGGGCAACGGCAGAGGGAGGGTGACGCGGAAGGGGAAGAGGAAGAGGACCTAAAAAAATATTTTTCAATAAGAGGAGAGGCTGCTGGACTAACAACGCGGCTCAGAGAAAACTGTTTAGTCTGTAAACTAGGTGACGGCGCGCTGACAATTAGTTTTAGCCCCCCGGAGGAGCGATAATATTGGTTTAATCTTTTTTTATAAGTTGGAAGTAAACGGAGAAGCCTTGGTGAGATCGCGAGATCGTATATATAACTTACAGCGAGGCACGAGTTCGGAACTACTCGCACGATGCCGAAAGTGCGGACCGAGTTCGAGCAACAATTATATATACTACGCGCGCTGTTTGCAGATCAAAAGTGGTCCAAACAAACAAAACTGTACTCTACAATGCCAATACCCCCCAAAAAGAGCGCCGTAAAAGTTACTTTATAAGAACACATAGCGAGAGACCCTTATTTTATTACGGCAAAAAATACATATTCGCAGCCTCTCGTATATAATATCCCAAAAGTATATAAACATCACTGTGGCCCTATAATATTTCCGAATCGCAGTTTAAATACAACGCAACCCAACAGTAAAGTTGTTGGCGAACGAACCCCCATTATACCCCTCCCGCGCAACAAAGCACGTACAGCACCGGCCGAAAAAAAAGTACACAGGAGAACCTCCTCTTCGCGCTCGGCATTCAATCCCACAACCACCGGGTGGGAAGAGGGCTTTTTTCAATAGACCCCGAAAACTCGGCTCTCCCCCCCGACCACGTATCCGCTAATAAAT
Organism: Torymus auratus; assembly: GCA_900474315.1. NCBI lineage: Eukaryota > Metazoa > Arthropoda > Insecta > Hymenoptera > Torymidae > Torymus > Torymus auratus. The sequence goes on from UXGD01000671.1 coordinate 11,660, forward strand.
CTTTGCTAAACGTGATTAAAATCACTACTACAGCCGCACGCGCAAGCGAGCGAGCGAGCGCTGATACGCGCCGCGCCACCCTTGTCTGCATTATTCATGAGTCCTCCTCCCCCTCTCTCCTCCCACCGAGAACGAGCGGGTGGCAAAAGTCGCGAGTTTCGCGATCGCTAACTTATACATAACTCGATATCGCCGGGACCCAAACAACAGTGACAACACGACGATAGAAGTATGCGGATCCCCGGGCGCGACATACGGAAAATTCAATCGACGAGGACACGTGCCCTTCAGATATAAGTACGCGTGTTGTAAAGATAAACGCACGCGGCAAGGACGTGCGTACGTGAGGGAAGAGACGATAAAAGGGGTGATGCTTCCGCTTCTGCGTGTATTGTATATATATAGAGCAGGCATATACTCAAAGGCGCAGGGGTATAGCGCACGCGGGGCACGCGCGTCTCGATATCGAATTTATCAAGGTGATGTGCTTTGCACAAACGCAGGCGAACTCGCGCCGCCGTATAATTCATCGAGGGAGAGTGCATCTCGATCCGCACATTGCCTCAGGCCGCGAATACATTTGAATATTTCAAGTATTCGCCAATAAAGTCCTGTACACTTGAGCGGCCTTATATAGGAATTATTCGATTCCCTCGATTAAACGTATATATATATGCGGGAAGGAAGCGCTGCAAGCACGCGGCTAACTTTTAATGCGACGCGGATTAACGACCCTCCGCCCCCTTCGTCTTAATCAACTTGTTTTATTTACGCTATATTAAATTCCGAGGCGGCGCGGAGCGCGATAATGCCACCCTTCCTCTCTCCCGCCCTATACGGGGATTAATCAGTTTCCCTAGCGCGCGATATCGGAAATAATGGACTTGCGTGTATATATATTGACCCCAACACTACTCTCAGGGATCGTAAAGCCCAATAAAGGACGCGGCCGAAGAATGCGATTGTAAAGGTGACGGAATTCGGCCCCTGGGATGCGAGCGCACGCGGCGACAGGCTGTATAAGCCATATTATGGCGAATTGATAAACCACCTCTATAATATATATATATATACACGGTATAGTTGTAACAGAGTTTCTCCCGTCTATAAGCCAAGCGCGTAACTACTGATTCCGTGTCTATGCCAGACGCACTATACTCTCACGCAGCTTCTCCCTCCCTCTCTCTCTCCTATACATACGGGAAAAGTTTGCAGCGCGAGTTTTTCCCGCGCCTCTCTCTCTCGGGACGCGCGTTCGCATAAATCAACCCCGGCACACAGGCCCGCGTAAACACGTATACACGTCTGCATACATACGCAGAGGAGAGCAGCGGCCGTGTGTAAATATATTCGCGGGCGTTCGAAGCTACCGTGTCGGTGCAGAGAGCTAGAGAGAGAGAGAGATCCGCGCCGCAAAAGTGAAAAAGTTTCAGTCGCGGGCAAAGAGCCTTTCATATCGCTCTTATTTCACTTAAAAAGCGCGCTCGCGCGTACGGCACGGCCGGCCGGGGCTTTACCCCTGGTATTTTCAAGCGTCGAAAGCTCTACTCCCGCTCCTCCCCTCTCTCTCTCTGTGTGTGTCTCGCTTTGGCGCTCTTCCAGCCGCTTTTCGAGCGCGAGAGGTACACTTACGCCTACATACGTATCGTCTTACGTCTCGCACGCCCCGCGTTCTCTGTCATTGCTCGCGCTTCTATATATACGTGCTGTATATACAGATATCTGTGAGTATATACATATATATGTGTATAAGGCATTCGTCGTCAAACTGCTATCCGCATCCCCCGAAGCATCGCGGATGCGTCGGTATCAACCCCCTCCCCCCGGTTACATGAGCGTTGCTCGTTTGTCCGAACAGAGGAGATCTATATATGTATATATATATACGTACCGAATCTTGACGAGAGATGAGGGCAATCGAAACGCAACACCGAGATACGACACCTCTCGGTATACGGTCCGTGTCTCTCTAGCTTTCTCATTGCACGCGCGTATCTATATACACGTATACACACCGTGCGCGGCGTGTATAACGAGGCGCGTGGGCCGGCTGCTGCATAGAGCTGCTGCTGCTGCTGCAGCAGTGCCCGGTGCTTCGATGTTCTTTGAAGCAGTAGGCGAGAGCTGCTGCTGTCGGCAACAAGGTGGTTTCTCGCACGCCCGCGTGTTAAAGGGACTCTGCGCTAACGCCGACGCGACGACGGTGCATTACCTTAGCCATGAGACGTCAAGCTCTCTCTCTCTGCTCTTTTTTTTTATTGAGCTGCCTCGAGTGCGGAGCTAGAGAGAGCGAGAAACGCGGCTTTAGACGCGATGTCGCGCGGGAAATGCAGTTTTTTGTGGCGACCGCTGTGTGGTAGTGAAGGGCTTTGATTATGATACTATTTATACCGTGTATTGGGGGTCTCGATTTGCGCGTTTTTATTTTTGGGATGATGGAATTTAGTTGTGGGTGAAAGAGGTGGAAATGATGGTATATATTTATAGGTAAGGGTTGGTGATTTATCGCGTGGAGGTATTAAAAATAAAGCCTAGAATGTTTTCGTGCGCAAACGAATGAAATTCTTTGATAATTCGGGCAAAAAGGTGGGTAGTGGTGTCTCTTTGCATGGAAATTCTTTTGTCATTTGTTATTGTGACAGCTATGGAAATTTATTTACGGGAATGTAATTTATATTCCTAGAAGACGAGACAAAGCTGCTCTGAAAAAGCTATATTGTATTGGTCGTGAATCAAACCTTGTTTGCAAAAAAATGTTAGGAATTTTCCAAGTGTTATTTTTATAATTTTTTGTTTTATTTACGAATATTTTAGAAAAAAATGTGTTTATTCTCGATAAGATTTATTTGAATCCAATTTTTATTACAAAACATTAAATGAAATGATCGCATTTCCGTAAAGATTAAATATTTTTAATGTTTCTAGTTCGTTGACACTAATCTGTAACGTATGAGCGCGTACAGTTTGCACTTGAAATCCATGACATGTTACGTATATGAGTTAGAACTATTATTCTATCCATCGATCAACAGGCGTTATTAATCATAAAACTTTTTGAAATGTTGAATGAAAAGACAGAAAATGAAATATTGTCAACTATACTTTCGGATATTGACTATATATTAATTTACCTACGTGTTTCAAAAAGCATAATTTGTAACTATTGATTTCCAATATACCTGCACTTTTTACTATGTTTAGATTGAGATATATTTGAATTAATAAAAATCAATGGATTCGCCACGTGTTTCGTATAGAAAAATATTATAGTATATAGAAGAATAAAATGAATAGTACTCTATTGAAAGTGCAACAATGATATTATTTTGATTTATTGAACCGGAAAATACTACGCGTATGAAGTGGAGGTATTATTATTGTACAAAGGCCTTTTAGAAAATATACATGTCGATGAGATTTTTTAATTATTAATAAAGGAAGAAAGAAAAATTTCAGCTTTTCCTTTATAAATTCATACATTCAATCGATGAATACGAAAATTTCATTCTTTTATAAATACAAGTGAATTTCATTACTAATGGACGTATGAGAGCAGGTTTACTTTAGACCATTACTGCTCATTGATATTAATATTTACCAAGAAACTAACGCACATTGTTTATTGTTAGCAAATATTTGCAAAACGTGTAAATAACGCACAATTTACGTAAAATTTCACGAGTAAAATGTATTAAATGCTTTAGCCACGAATGTATGATAATTGAGTTGGAATAATCCGACCAAATAAATTTGTGCGCTCTCTCTACTCTCTCACAATATTTCCTTTTAAAACGAAAAATGCTTTAAATTCAAATTAACATAAAATGCTTTAGCAGTTTAGCATGCTATTTCAGCGCGTTTTTACAACTTCACCCTTACCATCCCTTTTTTCTCCTACTTCCTCTCTCGCCTGGTTTGCTCTCTCTCTGACCCTCTCTCGACGTGCTCTCTTTCTCTATCTCCGTCCGTCTCCCGCAAAAGATAACAAAAAATCCCCGGCCGACAGGCTCACCCGGGCCGCGCGGATCCGTAAAAACAACGGCGATCTTTTCTATTACAAAGCCCGATAATAAAGTCCATTTATTCGTCTTAATCTTCGGCTACTTTTCTCTCCGGGACCGCGGGGCACTTTATCTTCGCCGTCGGCCTCGTTAATTCATTAAAGTCCCGGGGGGTGGTGGGGTTCGTTCGGCGTCCACGCGCGCGCGCGCGATAACGTCCCAGTGTGCGCCGCACGGTGCTGCTGCTGCTACTGGTTCGCCTTTGACGATAACGCACAGCCTATACATAGTGGTGGTAGCACGGCCCGATGCCTCTCTCACCCGTCCACAGCTATATGTATATATAGGGAAGCCTGCGCGAAATTTCACCCCCACAGAGCAAACAAGAAGAAGCCCGCGGCGCGAGAGACTACAAACCACCAGACTTTTGCGGTAGAATATATAACTATACATACACAGGTGTGTGTGTGTGAGTGGATGCGGATCACAGTTGATTAACACGATCGAATTTCAGCGGGTGGCTTGCACCCAACTCGGGAAATTAAAAATTCCTCTGCCTCGCGCGCAGGAGACCGGGAGAGAGAAATAGAGGGAGACGGGGAGATGTGTGCGAGAGAAAGAGAATTAGTTGCCTGTAGAATGCACGACTGCTACGTGTGCGAGGAGGAGGAGGTGTCCCTAGCACAAGAGAACCAGGCAGCTGGGACACACGAACGTGGCCTCCGACTCGGATTATTCGTGCAAAAGTAGTCGGACGTGTGTATAGGGATAAGGTCATTTTTCGCAGGCAACGAGCTAAAGTGGTTGCCGACGGGCTCTCTCTAACTTTGTGATGGCTGGACTTTGGGGTAATTGAAAAATTCTCGTAGTTTAGTAGTCCGGAGAGCGTGAAAGAGTTTTTTGACTCAGAGTACGGGGCATTTTCGAACGCTTGCATTTGTTGGTTTACGTGTGTGTATTGTTAAGTGCGTCATGGTTTTGTACAGCGTTCTTTTATTGTTAAGCGTTGAAAATAATTGCAATATTTTATATAAAAGTGTTTCTTAAGAAAAATTATATCTATTGAAGAGACTTAATTATTTTCAGCGAGGATAAAATAAGCTGCTTGGTATTAAATTTTTTCTCTCTCTGCTTTAGCTTTTATTATATCTTCATCATTATCAACCTTTTAGATACTAAAATTACAGCATTGATCGTTGGAACTAAAAATATAAAAAGATATTTAAGCGCAAAAGCTTTTGAAATTATATTTCGAAAAGGATATCTATATAAATTTTTCAAATTTTATCGTGGAATATAATATGTAAAAATCAATTAAAATTAATTAGGAAGTTATATTGAGGTTCAGATAATTTTTAAATTAATATGAATATTCATAATTCTTCTTTTACTTTTTCAAAATATTAAACCATTAAGCTATTTTGAAGCTATTGTTATAAATTTTTTATAACATTTTAATACGTTGTCCTATATATCAAATATTATAAAAATACACATCTTGTTGAAAGAACGTCTCCAGTACTGATAATCAAGAACTATAATAAGCTTTTAATAATTTCATTAGAGGTGCTAAATATAAATTTATTGTGCAGAAAGTGAGTAAGGATATAAAGGCGATCCCTGAACAGTGACGCAAGAGTTCTTTTCATACATTGAGTAGAAAGATTCCTTGCGTCATCGTTTTTCAGATTACTTTCGTATTGCCGACGCCTATAATCCTTTCTGTTATCTATAATTCCGGAGCCGAAAAACTGTTTGACCTACATGTCCACGTTTTAATACACACAAACACATGTAGTAATATCAAGTTTTAAATTAAAATTACTTCTGCCTTGGTATTTGAAGTGAATAATAAAAAATTATTCCTTTATGTCATTGTATCGATAACAGATAAGAAACAATATTAATATTACTAAATTCGAACGTTTAAAATTTTTTTTACGATAAATCGACATAGATTGAACTTTGAAAAATACGGATTTCGACGTGTGTCGCTCAATAAAATAACACTGGGGTACAACAGGATTAGCTTCTGACATTTTTGAGCCTATTATACCTATAGTTTGATAAAATCAATACTCCAAGAATTCAATATTATAAAGTAGACTTTTTATGTACATCTAAAACGATATAATTTAAAGATGCATGTAACCTTTTAAAATTACACTTTCACCTGGAAAAGGTAAAATTATTAAGACGTAAAAGATGAAAATAATTTCATTCCCATTGATTCTTTTGATGTCATCGAGTCATTTGTCAAAGCATATACAGAGTAAGAGCACTTCATACAAACAAGATTGATTTGTTCGAGGTGAAAGTACTACAGTTCATAGGGTAATACTGTTGATTGAGAGTATGTTCTATCTCTTATGAGACTCATTTTTTACAAGTAGTTAAGACGATTGAAAAAGGTAAAGAGAAATTCGTTGATGAGAATTGTGAATGTCATCTACAGTGATTCAACTTTAAAATTAAAAAACATTTCACGAATATGCAATACACGGAAAGTTTCTTTCTTATTTGTAAATGGATATGTATTAAAAACGGTTGAGAGTGAATTGATTTATTATAAATTTTATGAAAAAACCATTGAAAGATATGCGTGTGAAAAATTTTTAATACATAATTATCGTGTTATTATTGGCGTGAGCATGTAACCTTCCAAAAAACTTTTGAAAATACTGAAATCAAGTAACTGGTGTCATAAAGAGTACTTTTTAATCGTGAAATATCGATTGATATTAACGTGTTTCCATTAACACTCAATTCATTAGCTGCCGTATGCAATAAATAAGAAATTTTTAATGGCAATCGACTTTCACGCCCATATAAATACCTTGTAAGTGTGGATATAATGAAATCATATTGCCTTACACGATCAATTAAGTAACGCAATGTGTTATTTAATTTAATAAATGTACTAATAATTGAAAATACAACGTAAAAGCGTTTTATAGTAAGAATATAATGTCTTTGTTACTAGAAATAACGAATCTCATCAGGGTATCGTATTTATAACAGATCATTTAATAGTATTTAGAAGCACAAAGATCGAAGATAATGTTACAAGATTGAGTTTTTTATACCATTGCTTTTATCGTTTGCAATACAATACGGAGGTACCTAAGTATCTTGGTTGTTTATTGTACATCTCTTGCAATGTTGGACGATGTTCTAACGAAATCCGATCGCAAGCATCTTTTGTTACTTCGAAATGAGCACTTTTGTCTACTTTTCTTCATTTTCATGAAAATTTCTGTTCAAAAGGATAAAAAAAAGTAAAATTTTTAAGAAATTACTTTTTTTAATAATAAATTTAAGTTCAGCTTTAATATTTAAATATCCAGCTGATAAATTGAAATCTATTCATCCATGATCGAAATCCATAATTGAACATTAACAAAAGTTCTCGAACAGTCGACTAAATAAGTACAAAATTTGCCACGAACATTTCTGTAAATTAAATTCTCAAATTTAAACAATTTGAAATGTATATTTTTCTACGTATTAAAGGGAATATACAACAATAACCTTTCAAATCATGCTACCTGTGCACGTCAAAAGTATTATTAAAATACAAAATTCTAACCACAGATTCAAAAACTTTTGCATTTCCCTACTTGAATTCTTCCCTACTTTGCCTTTATTAAAATACATAAGTGTCATTTTTTTTCGAAAAATAAAAGAAACCAGAAAGAAACGTCAACCATCAAATCCCACTGACATCTTTCCCTGCCAGGAAAAGAAAACAAAGCAATCTACGTGAAAACATGCATCGATACGCGCGAGGGCGCAGAGCGTCCGTGCATTACCGAAAATTAAAACCGAAAATAGGCGCAATATATCTGGAGCACGAGAATATAGGCTCGCTCACGTTCGGATTTTCAAGCGAGCTCAGCACATCATCATTCGGACCTCTTTTTGGCTCTCTCTCTCTATCTATCTCTCTCCGTCTTTTTCCACCTACATCACAGCCCGCATCCTTCGTGAAAAATCTTGCTCTCACGTGAGAGAGGGAGAGCGAGAGAGAGAGAGAGAGAGAGAAATTGAACGCCGGAGGCGACGGCGTCGGCGCTCGCGCGCTCATGGGAAAACGAATCCGCGCCCGGGGCGAAATCACATATAGGTAGGCGCTCGCTCGCGCGCTGTCGGCTTTTTTCCAGGGCAATACAAACGAGCGCGCGCCTTAAAAAGCGCTCCTCTCACTGTACATACACAGAGAGAGGATATAGCAGTAGGTGGTATATGCCGTCGTCGATATTTACGGGCCCGTGGCCTACACTAGCTAGCTCGCGCGCGGGGAGAAGAGCGATTGTCTATTACCGGCAATTACGGCAAACACGTCGCCGTGCTCTTCCCGTTCCTAACAGCCTCTCTCTCTTGCTCTCTGCGTGCCTCTATAGCGTTCGCGCGCTTACTCTACTCGCACTTTCACGTGCGCCGCGCGAGCTCGGGATATCGGTCGTCGGTCGTTCTCGCGCGCGAGACTGAGAGAGGGAGAGCTCGTTCCGGCTTTATTTGCGACGACGCGGCGCGTAAAACCCGCGTATTCAGACGGCGAGAGGCATATATAAAGCTGAACGAGCCGCTTTCCCAGTTTTGTTCATTAAGATTTGGGAGTTATGATATCGAGCTTTTTTCTCGGGAATATATGTATACGTATAAAGGGGATTTGGCGAGGCGGGAGGTAGATCAAGTATTAATTAATTTAGAAAGAGATAGGGCGTGATTTTTCAAAAGTAATAACGCTGCGCGGGGAGATTGTTGAACGAGTGCTTTTAAAACTGTTGAAAGTTCCAAGAGGTGGATTATTATTGAGTTTGATGAAGGCTTTCGAAATCTCGCAGATAGATATAATTCAGAAGATCGATGAATAATATTTCAAATTATAATGTGAAATTTTCATGGGATATTCATAAAGCGGCGGCGGCTAACGTCGAAGTTTGTTATTACTAAAGTTTAATATAGGAATTCAACGAATAAATTTTCACCGTTGTCAAATTTAATATTCTATATTAAAAATATATAAGTTTACTCTCTAAATGTTAAATAGTGAAAATTCACTCCGAAATAGTCAAATCTACTATTTTAGCAGTGTGCATTAACTTTTTTTAATAGTTAAATTTCGCTGTTTAAAAAAAGTTAATATACCCTACTAAATTAGTAGATTTCGGAATGAATATATTCACATTTCGTAAGTACACAATTATTATCCTACATTATTAAATTTCATTAAAAAAGTCATTTTTGATATAAGTAGAGTTATTACTGCGTCAACGGAAGCGCACGGCATAGTTCGAACTATACACGCAAGGTTTATAGGTCGGAAGAATCGCATCTCAAATTTCAAACGATATTTATCAAGACCCGCGCGCGCGCGCGCGAAACAAAACGCCTCCATAATTTACGGGAGCGCAGTTTTAAGAGTGCATATATAAATTTATATGCGCCGGGTTCTCCTTTCTTTCCCCCCCTTTCTTCCTCCTCTGCGTAATACGTCTTCCGGGCCAACGCGCATATTTCAGCAGTGCGCGCGCAAGCGTACTTATATAGCCGCGCACCGAAACTCGACTCCCACGCGATCCGTCAGGCGGAAAGGTAATTGGTTGCAAGTGGCCAAGGCAAAAGAGCGAGAGACGGAAAAAAGCTGCTGCATGTCGAGCTCTCTTGTGCGAGTGCATCTCTCGTATAATACAAGCATACGCAAACCCTTCACCTCGAGGAGTGTAAACGATCCCATCGGCCGCCAACACGTGCGCTAGCTGCTATAATACGAAATCTCTTACGGCACCGCGCTATATACTTCCGGCGCACGCTCCGGCCGGTTCTCTCATACTCCATATAGCGCTCTCTATGTATATATACACACACCCGCACTATATACACGCGCGCGTACGTGTTATGTGCCTCAAGAAAGGTGATATCGAGTTTAAGAGGGCAAAGCATATACAGAGAGAACGAGAGACAGTTATGCTCGGTCCAATATAGCGGCCGACACTGTATATACACACACACACAAACACTATAGTCTCGCGAAAACGAATTCCTTTTCATTTGCGCGCTCTGTATTATTACGTGTATATAGGTATCGACAATACGCGCTAGGCGCCCTTTTTTCCGCGCGCGGATGGCTCGAGTGTGTACTTTCTGTAACGCGTCGTCGTCGTTCCGGCCGTATCGCATACCCGCCCGAAGCTTTTGTACGTGGCAGTAGTCTCTATATAGCCGTGTGCCGAAACGAGATGTGTATCGGCATTTTTGCGAAAATGCAAGCCACCACTCGTCGTGACTCCCCATATTCCGGACTGACTGTACTACTACAGCGTGTGTTTGCTTTACGATAATTGTTATAGGTGGAGATAAGCTGTGCTATATCGGACTGCGGTGCAGGGATTTCGTGTATAGTTTTGCTTTCCAATTCGTGATGTTCTTTCAGATCAAAGGGGGGAAATGGAGGTATTCGATGTACTCTGGTTATTATATACGTTTCTGTAACGTTGTAACGTGGATTTCGCTGGTTTGTAATATGTGTAAGTGTTATAGGGGATTCTTGGTTGGAAATAAGATTTTACTCCTGCATGCGTTCTAGAAAAGATACCATGTAGAATGTAAAAAAGTAACGATGCACGAGCGAACTTTTGAAAAAACAAAGGTAGCCTGAAAATTCTACTATTCATACAAAACTGCTTGGCTAGCTCCGCGCGTTACGCGCTCCGAATCAAGTACAAAGATGAGAGAAAATTAAAAAGTACAGACTTTGAAAGAGTTTCCGTCAATTTCTTTTATCAGTATATCAATTTCGCAGCGTAATGTAATGTGCACTATACTAACGAGGCCGCGATTTCATGAATACTTTCTGCATAACTTTTCAAAGTAAACTAACCCCGGCACTCGTACCCTCCAGAATTACAGGAAGCGATGTAGTAGTTTAAGCTTCCAACCTAAATTTCAGAAACACTCTCGGCGCGCATATCATCCCTCTCTCGCCCGGTTATCTCTCTGCATTATTTACATCATTGCGCACTTAAAAAATATTACTACAAGTCTCGGCGGGAATATAGCGCTCTCTCGCGTACGGGCGCATCAATTTTTTTTCCCCCACGGCAATACTACATATTTACACTTAAATATATACGCGAAAAAGTTTAAACTCGTGCAGGCGGCGGCTTATAGCGAAGACAAGGGAAGAGCCGCTCGCATTTTCGCGAAATTGACATTGGAGTTCGCGCGCCAGTAGATTTTCCTTGCTCCCTTTGCAGCCGTCGCTGTTTTCCCAAGCGCCGCCGCCGCGTTTCTCTCGTTTACTTTCAGTATAGGCGCGCATTCCCCGTTCGAAAATAGGTCGAGACAATTATCGAATGCGCGCTCGGTCCCCGTGTTTCGCTCCTCTCTCTCCCCCGCATTCTCTTCTCCACCTCCCTCGCGTATTCGAATTATGGAAATGCACGCGAGGGGCCGCGCGCGGTTATTACGACGTGACGGTGCACGTCAAACTGCTGCGTCGCGTCGCGGCCGGAATATACGCGTCGCGGTCTATATACACGCGAGAACAGCAGCCACAGCAGCGTTTTGATCTCGTTCTCGGCGGAGCGCGCTGCAGCTATTGGAAGACACGAGAAAGAAGAGCACGGAGGAGTATAGTACGCGAAACTGTCTCCCCATCCTCTTCTCTGCGCCCGCTTCTCTTTTTCCTCTCGCATTTTTCTCCGCCACTATATACACTCCGTCTCTTTCTTTCGCTGCCGTCGTATCTTTCCCCCGCCGGCAAACTAAGTTAATTTTTGTCGTATAAAAATAGTGAGCGACGACGACGACGACGACGACCCGAGCTGCTGCCGCGCGCGAATTTCCTTGAATCGAGAATAATCCGACTGCGCGCCACTCTTGTATTATTCATGCCTGATGAGCAGCAGTTGTTCTTGCAGCGGACCGCGCAAAATAATGCATGAGACGTTAGCACGCGCGCGAGAGAGGATCTCTTGCTCCTTTCTAAGGGTGTTTCATTAATTTCGGGGGAAAAAACTGATGGAATTCGCTTCGCTGCGTGTTCGCACATGATGCTCAACCCCCCTTTTCTCGATTCTCGACAATTTGCTGCGGCGATGAAAAATGCAGTCGAACGTATATTTGCGGCAGGTCAATGCTCGAGCCGAATTTCGGAGCGTATATGTATATAAGCGAGGCAATCCAATTTTGGGGAGAATTTTGCAGTCGTGAAGTTTTTTTGCGGGTAATTAGGATTTATGGCGGAGTATAAGAGAACGGGGTATAAAAATCGGTAAATCAGTAGAATATATACTACGTTCAATTTACATGAATCATTTTTAGTGCGCTGGGCTTTAAGTATATAAGGCGCGGTTGCGGATTTCCGCGCGCATTTTGGAAAATCGAAGGGGTGGGAGAGCGGAACTGCGGCAGTTTTTGAAAAATGCACGCGAATACTGTTATAGCATCTAGTAAAACTCACGGGATTGCCGTCGTTGTAATATTTAATATACGCGGGTTCAGCGTTATCTCGAACGTACAAACGAATGTGTGTATTATGTACCCCCTCGAAATAACGTTACACAAATTACTCCTGTGTAATTGTTTCCGTTATATTAGAATACCGGCGGCGCGTGCATGCCATAAAAACCACAAATTCCGCGCGAGTGTGGAACGTTTGTTATTTAATCACTTGTTGCTCGATATATGTAAAACGAACGAATGGTTAGGGAAGAATTTAAGAAACCCGTTTATCCCCAATGGGCCTCGTAACTTTATAATACTCCCGCTGCGAAACGTGACGCGCGCGCCTCTTTCTGATCCGTTTCGACGTCAGTCATATTACATAACGCTGTCGTATATCTAAAACAGTCGTCAATGTTCATCGTACCGCTCATGCGTCTGTTTCTCACCGCAGGATGAGACGCGGCTCTTTAAACCTTGATAAGCCGGAGCCCGTCGCGTCGTGCGGTTGAATAATAGATATTGATACTCGCGCGTCTGTGAACCGAAATACCTGTCGGACGGGGTCGTCGCGGGCGCGTCAAATCAAATTTAAAGACGGCGGATTGAGATTCAGACGCGCGCGTCACATTGCATTAATGGGTACCTATTAAGGTTTCAAAAATACAGAGCGACGGTGCGGTGAGTACGGGGTTATTTGGAGGTAAACGAGGATAGATTTTGTTGCCAAGCCCGAGAATTTATTGATCGCGGTGGTGGGATGATTTCGCACAGACGAGCTGCATTTGCGCTTGTTCGACGGTTTTCTAAAACACGGGGTACTGTCAGCAATTCCGAGAATGTATTTTTTTGGAGAGATAAAAGAAAAAAAAATCACGAAATTGGCGCATTGGAACGCGAATCAAAAAACTTTACACGCACGAGCGATCGTTGACTTTTGCCATTTTTCCCCAAACTAACAGCTGTTGATTGATTAAATAAAAGTTTTCGTGAAAATGGTATATTTCTAATTCGCCGAGCGCGCCGCAGCATCAATCATTTGATTTTTTGCCTCAACGAGTACACAGCTTGTTAGTATCGAAAAGTTACTCTATCGAATACGTGCGCATGCACAGTACTATATACACATAGTGCGAATAGAAAATGGTAACCAAATAAAACAAAATGTTTGATACAGAGGCATTCGTCGAAAACAACAACCTTTGCATGTCTCACTTACTCAAATACCTGAAAAATTCAATATATAGCGCACACTCTATATCGACAGCGCGAGGTACAAATTGACCGACACGGCGTATCTCTCTCTCGTTCTCTCGCATAAATAGTCCCTGTTGTCAAAGACACGGGGGCGAGAAAAAGCCCGGAGACAAAAAAGCTGCTCCGATGTCTCTCGTGTCCCGCGCTACACACAAAGAATGTTGCGAGCTCTCCTCTCTCTCTCTCTCTCTTTCTCTTGCGAAATCAATACGAGATGTATATCTATCTCTAGCTCTCGCTCGGACGCGCGAAGGGAGAGCTCCGCGCGCAGCGCTTTTTCGCCGAGACATCGAGATGTTCTTTCTTCCGCTTTTCGGGCTCGGGGAAATCCCCCCCGGGACGGATATGTAGGCTAGGAAAAGAGAAAGAGAGAGAGGGGAGAATATATCGCCTTTGGGACACGCTTTCATTCGTCGGACCCTTGGCAGACGTATAACGGACGCGATGAATGCACGTGCCAGTCGAGTGAGAGAAGAAGAGAGCATCACGAGGTAGCTGTCGTAGCTCGCTCGCGCCCGAGGGTTATTGATTTCGAATGAGGCCGAATTAAAATTTCATTTTTATCGGACCTTCGCTTCTCTCGATTCTCTCTTTTTCTCTCGGCTCGTTGTTTCATTCTCTCCCTCTCGCTTCTATACTCTGTCCCCGGCCGTCGTCCCCCATTTTCGTCGGCTGGCGAGCTTTCATTAGGATTCTTCCTCTCGATTGGAATAGTTCCTCCGCGACTATATATCTATATGTCCTACCTACCCTCCACCCCGGTTTTCTTCGAGGGCCGGCCGTCGGCTCTACCTCGTGATCATTGATACAGTTTGAATTGTCTCGCTGGGAAATGCGACGCGGGAGGTCTTCATCTTTTTCTTTTTATACTTTAACGATAGGCTAGATTCAATCTGTGCGCCGCACCGCTAATGAGACACTGCTGCTGCTATATTGTGACAGTGATATTTCGCTTTATTTTCGTGGCTCTTTGGGTAGAGTCGGCATTTTCCGGTAATGGAAATCGAGTTTGGAGTAATGAAATATATAAAGGATTTCGGTCAACTTTTGCGCTCAATGTTGATATAATATGTTGCGATTTTGTTTATTCGGATTTATTTTTATCTTTGCCGCCGCGCTGGAACATTAAGTAAATATCAAATTCTGCTGGCTATGTATAAACTTTATTTTTTTCTGGCATTTATCACAATTTTCCCTCTAATATTTATGTTTGTTTAATTAAAAAGCATAAAGAAAATCTAGTAAATATTCAGTTTATTTTTCATCTATAATGCGTAGTTTTATATTCTCATTATTATATCACGTAAAATACGACTTTTATTCGATTCGTTGAATTTAAAAAATTTATAAAAATATAGTGTTTTTTAGTTTTAAAAATTCAGTTGATTATTTATTAATATTACTAATAATATTTCCGCTATTATTTTCAATAAAATATACTACTCAAATAAACATTTTTTTATGTCATATAATTTTTCCAAAACTTTGATATAAAAATCTTGGCAGAAATTAGAGCTTACTTTACACATTCTACACTTATAATTTTATATTCTAGAATAGCAAATTAACGCGTTTTCCGCGAACTGCCTTCATAAACAATTTAACTGCTCAATACAGTTAACAGCAAAGTAGTGTTTGGGGATTTGCCTTTTACGATCGAAGTTGTTCGGATCCTGCGGCTTAATCCGGCATATAGAAGAACCCCTCGCCATTAGTTTATGATCAATTACAGGATTGCGAGAACAGTATACGACGGAACAGACCATAAAAATTTAATACACCCGAAAACTAATTTTCTCCTATGCCAAAACACTGCATTACCAATAAACTTTTACGAACTTTTTTTTATAAATATTCTTGTAGATTAACGTTCAACAATAATTACTGTCGCAAATAAACCCTTATATTACACCTTTAATGCTATTTCACCTATAAAACAATGTTAAATCAAAGATCCAACAACAACGCACATACCACGCGTGTTTATTTTATTCTTCTGATAGTTAGAGTGTACACAGCAACCACGGCCTACATATCTTTGCCGGCCGCAGAAAAACACACACAGAACCGCCCGCAGCGCGCGCCAGCACGCGGCCGTCAAACTTTTTCCAATAATTGTTTCTCGCCCCCACGCGCGCGCGTTGCACCCTATATATACAACAATGAACGGCGCAATGAATTGCATAA
This sequence comes from Torymus auratus, assembly GCA_900474315.1. Lineage (NCBI taxonomy): Eukaryota > Metazoa > Arthropoda > Insecta > Hymenoptera > Torymidae > Torymus > Torymus auratus. Next base: position 27,553 of record UXGD01000671.1, read on the forward strand.
TTGCAAAAAAAGCCTTTCAATTAGCGATGCAATTACTCGCCGTCAAAGCCCACGCGTGGCTCGCACTCTCGCACGCGCTTCATAAAAAAAAGTTGTCTTCCCTCCTCTCCCTATATGTATAATACATTGCAAAAGAAAAGCATTCAAATTACAGTACCTCTCACGCACGCAACCTCGTGCCACTCATCGGCACAATCGCATTAAGCCATTTCAATTTCTACGTTAATTTTATCCTTTTTCCTCCCATCATACGCAGCAGCAGTTGTTCCACCCGGTACCTACATATACAAGGTTTGATGGGCCGTGCTGTGCCACTGCGCGCTCACTCACTCTTGCGTGACCGAGCGCGCGAGTCGGCCGAAAACGTATATAATGCGCGCACGCAAGAGAGGACATTGTGATGAGGTCGCGGGTATTATACGAGAAAGAGAGAGAGGAGCGCGCGTGGTGTACCTGGCATATAGTGGGAAACGGGTGGTTCTCCCGCTCTCGTGTGATTACGCGCCGTCGCGTTTCCGCGCGCGGGGGATGATGACGACGCGCGGTCGCCGAAAGTCCGAGGTCCCGGCGTCGAAAAATGGAAATGCGGCGAGCGGGGGACTCGGCTGAGAGATAGGGGGTTTCATGAATTGTGGCGCTTTTGGAGTTCTCGCGCTAGAGGGATATTTAAGTGGAAATAATGCGAGCCCTCCTATTATCATTATGTTACCGAGTTTTATATGCGGTTTTTTTAAACTGGCGTTTAACATACATTTTTTTTAATATATAATATAGAAATTTCGAAATATTATTTTATAGCTGGATTATCAAGTTGTAAAGTCGATAATAAAATGAACAAAACGTATTAATAAATCTATAGAGTAGTGCGAGCTGTAAATTTAAGGACATTTCAAATTGTTTAATTAACAACTCATCATGAAATACAGCTATAAAACTTTAAACACTACATATGCTGGCTATTATGTATAGGCGAGTATTCCACGCTGATATTCAAATGTACGCTGAATTACCGCGCAACAGTTGTACGATCGAAACTCTCCGTACCTATAGCCGAAGCAGTTTGTAACAAACTTTTATCTCGAATATTTTATGACAAAAAGGGAGTCGGAAGGGAAAAAAATAATTAGATCGTATTATTGAGTTAAGCATTTTCCCTTGGTGTAATGAAAAACAAGAGATTAAAAAGTCACATAACGCGGAGAGTCGCTCTCTCTCTCTGCTTTATAAGCCATATTCCAAGTGAATTTATAAGAGGCCCATAATTTTCTCGCTAAAGATAAGTATTTAACGTACGTGAGTTACAGCTCATTACGAACGGTATTATACCGGCCTGAAAGTGCACGAAAAAAGCCTCGACGAGGTGCTCACTTTTACGGCCACCCTAAAAATGGAGATTTCGACTCTTCTGTTCCACACACACAGCCCATTCAAAATTCACGTCCTCGCGCTCGTACACACTCCTTCTCCTCCGTATGTACATGCAGCGTACATGTATGTCCCTCCTGTCTCTCGCACCGGCCGTAATACCTGTAAAACGCTGTGTACGCGGCCGACCGCCGACGCATGCTGCTCCGGGAAGATAAATAAAAGACTTTATTGCGTGCCGCGTCGAGTACCCGCACTTGCGTCCGTTATATTTTTCCCTGCCAATTACAGCGTTCGTATGTCGAGAGAAAAGCCTGTATATTATGCAGGTGTAGTGGGAGATATATATAGAGAGAAGGAGACAAAAGAGAGAGAGCCACTACTACTCGACGACGATGTGTTTACGTCGATTTTTTATGCCAGCGCGCGCGCGTCGCGCAGCGATAATTGCCGCGTCGCAGACGAGGAGAGGATTATGCGATGATGATGCTCACCACGGCTGAAGAGAGAAGAGACCTCGACGAGCCGTGAGGAATATATGTATATGGATACCATTATATGATGGCCCTCCGACCGACAGTTCTGCGAATATTCCGTTATAGCTGCACGCGCCGGGGGATAATGGGATTCCTATATATAAAATGTATTATGACGGGCGTGGCTCTTTTTTGAATTGTGCCAAGGGATGAGAGAGAGAGAGGAGGTTGGGAGGATAAGGGTGAAGTTACAGCTAAAATATGTTAAGCGCGTTATCCAAGTGAAATGAGACTCACCGAAAGGTAAATCCGTTGATTAGTATTTTTCAAGCTCTGCGCGCGCCCGGTAGGTTAAGCGCACTGGTTTTGCATAAGGGAGCAGATATATAAAGGAGGTGGAGAAAAGTTTCGAGAAGTCGAGTTGGTCCTTGCGTATATGAAATTCAAAAATTATAAGAATTCTTTATTATTATATGAAATTATGTTTTTATGGATACAGATGTTGTCTTTTATACACAAAGCTTTTACAATATTATAATATTTGCGCATTCTGTTTCTGAACTCTTAAATTAAAAGTTATACTTTTGATGTGTATTAATTTCACGTTTATAACTTTTACATGGGCACTTTATTCCCTTGACATTGTAAATAATTTAATATAACCGTCAATTTTAACGTAAAATGGAATGATCGTTAAAAGAACAGGTTGCTATTTCTGTCATTTTTTTATACAGATATATTATGGTGTCAAGTAATCATCAAGTGTCGTTGAGTTTCTTTTCTTGTTTTCTCAATAATTAGAAAACTCCAAAAATAACTAGAACAAAAATGTTTCAATATTTATTCGTCATATAATTCAAATATACACCATTGTTATTCTCTCCCAAACTGCCCGCAAACATATCCCGGCGAATCAAATCCATCGGCTTGAAATACCCGCTTGCCGCAAGAAAGAAAAAAATCCACTTCCTCTGTGTACATACCGGTCATACTTTTTCCCTGCTACGTCAGGCAAGAGGTCAAAAAGTTAGCCACAACTACCGCTCGCCGTTCAAAACTCTCCCTTCGTTATGGTAATTAAATAGGCGAAAGTTGATTTTCCGCGAACTCCCTCTTGCGCGCAGGCAACGCGCTAACGAGTACGCGCCCCTTTAAAAAACTTAGCGCGCTCGGTTTTTCGCGAACGACGGAGCTGGGCGGAGAGTACAGCGGCGCAGTAGGAATCGAACGTAGAACGCAAGAAAAGTAGGAAGGAAGGAAGGAAGGAAGCGAGAGCGAGCGAGCAAGCCAGCGAGGATGGAGAAGGAAGGGCATCGAAAGCGCTCGGAAAGTGCTCGAAAGCGAAGAGAGGCCACTTGCGTTCTGACCGCGACTATTTAACCGCACCGAGGGCACTTTCGGAGAAAAAGCGCGCTCTTAAAAAAAAGAGGGGGCGCCCGGTGCGTACAGCGAGATTGGCCGTTCTTACTCTCACTCTGCGGGGGCGGAGGTGCTCGGGCGAAAAAGAGGAAACGACGTCGTCGACGGTGACTTAGGTACCTGCCCGAAGCGAAGAAATCGAAGCGCCCACAAGGAGATCTACGTCTATGTATATATACTCGCGGAGAGGAGGAAAATGCGGCTTGAGAGTCTTTGCAGAGAAAGAGAGATAATAGAAGGGGAGGCGGGGGAGAAAAGCCGAGAACGCGTCGTCGTGCGCGACAATGCCGAGAGTCTAAAATATCGCCGACAAGACGTTGACGGCTACGAAATAAAGTGGCGCCCGGCCGCGCTCCGCAAGCCCTTAATCTTTTTTCGCCGCCGACTTTAGGTGACTTTCACGGCTGCTCGACTCTCTCTCCCGCGAAAACTATTTCGGTGCGGCTCGGCGCAACGACCAAACTTTTCCCTCCTCCCTTCGACCCGCCATCCCACCCTTCCACGCTGTTTTATTTCGCTTCGGCCCCGCGTCTCGGGGAGTCTCGCGAGAGTTTTATGATGATCGGTGAAAAATGAAGAATCGGTATAAATCGTCGGGAGCGAATCGTCGCCGCGTCACAACACGAAGCAAGTGCTATATACACGCCGTTCCCGCGAATCCGTCGACTTTCATTATCAAATCTGAATTTACTGCCGCGCCGCGGCTATTTCGGGGGCTTTTCAACTCCTGTACTCTGCTCGGTTTCGTGCTGTATTTGAAAAACTTTATATATGTTTCGATGGTTGGTGTGTGTACAGGCGAAAATAGATTTATGTGTGTATAAGGAAATGAAATATTTGCTATTTTAAACGATTTATTCGGTGAAAATTGTCCGACCTGAGTAAATGTTTGAACGGTACAGCTATTTTAGACATGATTATAAGCTTTTAATTATGTAGTTGTTCATTATATTGACATTATACGCGTATCTAATTAAATACTTTTTGTGTGTTTCAGGTAAGTGATTATGCCGTTAACATCCTCTCGCTCTTTAATGAAGTGCTGATCCGGTAAGTTCGAGTATAATCTTTCGGCTAAAATAGACGACCTAATTATGTCGACACTGAATTGTAATCCGTATATATAATTTTTAGTTCATTCCGCACGTTTAAAACTGCATATAGTTTCTTATTATATTTTGTAAGCTCTCAGTCTTTTGAAAATTTAAGATATTTAAGAATAACGTCTTAAATAATAAAATGTTTTATAAATCAGGACTCAAGAATACGTATACAAGTTTTGGAAATATTACAGTATGAGAAAAGTACACTGCGCGTATGCAAACACCATAACTATGTTAATTAAACCCTCACGTTGAAAATACGCTCAAAATCATCTCTCATAATAATTGTAGTTCATTAACTAATTACGCTTTTGAATTAAAGGGTTCAACAGCGCGTAAAGTATATATCTCGCTATATGAGAACAGATTTATCATACGTCTCTTTAATCTACTTAATGCATATGGAGCATATTACCACATTTTACCCTCATTATATACGTATTACAATACGTCAACCGTACTTTTCACATTTTGTACAATTCAAACAGTTTTTACCTTTCAAGAAAATAATCCTTTTTACGATAAAAATATATAATTTTACGCGAGAAATTCAGATGAAATTCTATTGAATTCGGGACGTTCGCCGCTTTTGCAATACCTGTTGAGTAACAATCTCGAAAGTACGAAGTGTTTGAATTCATCTTCTTTTCGGACAGAGGAAGGGAAATTGTTCACAATCGAATTCCAGACACGTTCCTCGGGGCATGATCACGTGAATTACGTAAAATGCAAATCTCCGCCAAGTTCGGGCTGTAACTTCGGGCCAAATTTCGCGCGCTACGCTGCTCTTCTCTCGGTTCGCTCTATTCTCTCCCGCTCGCTCGCTCGCGTCGTATACTGCTCACTCGCTCGATTGTCCCAAAGTTTTCCGAGCAATGGACTGCCTAATCCAGCGTCAATAAAACAGCTTAGCCGATGTTTTTGAATGAATACCTATATATATGTATATACATTTGCAGAATGTAATCGATAGTCCGATAAATAGATCGGCCTTGTCGCTTGGTATATATCAGCAGTGCAGCGCGCGGGTGATTGCCATGCGATAGGCAAATTTACATCTCTGAAATTCAATGGGTAGTACGCTAAATCCACTCGATCGAAAATTCTGTAATATAGTCGCTGCTGGTCTATATGGCTGCAAACGCCGCGTATAGTCGCATGAATTTTCAATTACCGTTATCCTAATATTTAGTCAGGCCCTTTTTCGCTGATCGATCATTGGCTGCAGGCGCCAACGTTCAGTGCTAATTCGAATCCGTCACCTTTACAAATGGCAAATTAGTCTTCGAATAATGGACTTTGAGTAATTGCGTTATAGTTAGTGCATTTCACACCGGATACAAAATCGATTAGGGGAGAGGGGCTGGGTCTATTTTAAATAGCTTCACTATCCGTCAATTATGCTGGAGCTGAAGATACAGCTGTGATTTCATAAACATCGTCATTATTTGAAGCTTTGGGTTTGGATTCACTGAAGAATGAAAAATTTACCCTATATATGTATAACGGAATGAAATCAAAAGCTATTATTTTATTTAAATACTGTGGTCTATATTTCTTTTTTACATTATTACACATTACATTATTATACACACCTATTAATCTGTTTTTTAGCGTTTTGAATATACACTACTCTGACAATCAGTAGTCACATAAAAATATAACTGTAAAGACTTTTAAAATAAACTTTACAATATTGAAACATAAATTTTCGAAATTAGAACTATTTTTATTAACTCGAAAATTCAAACATCTATTTGATCAAACACGTACCGTGACAAGCTATCCAGGATCTGGTAATAATTGGTTTGTATAAACTCACAGCTAATTATTCATATATCATATATATATATTTTATTTATGGATTATTATAAAATCCTTTTAGGGCAGTTGATTAGTACACTCATGGCACAGAATACAATGATAGATTAAAAATAAATCCTGAATCTCACCAGCGTGTTTCAGCATATCATCCAATTCAACTTGTATACCCTAGAAATTAAATATTTGTATCAGTACAGAATGAAATCAAATTAAGCAATGAATATATGTCAACTAATCAGAACACCTATCTACTGTAGAAACATACTTATTTACAGATTTTTTTGATTAAGGGAAGGTATTCCAAGTATTTTATTCTATATAAGGCTACTTCCCTTCGCAGAACTCCCACCTTCCTATATAGCTAATTAAGATACAATTAAAGTTCATTGTGTATACCTTAATCTGGTCAATGTTGATACTTTTGAATTTCTTCTGTATTTCCTTCACATTGTCCTTCATATCAACAACGGTAGCATGATTATGTTTCAATGTCTGGATTGCATAATTTACTTGCTCCATATTTTGGGCCCACTGGCGCAAATTATCAACTTGCGTTAAAAATAATTTCTTTTGTTTTAAAACATGCAGAACTTTGGCGCTCACTGCATTTTTAGCTGGTCCATCTTGTAGGTTTGCCATTTGGTCGTAGAATGTTAGTAGATCAGCATTGAGCCTCGCAATTTTATTTTTATACAAGACTATTGTGCTCTCAACCTACAAAAACGTAAAGTATACAATCCTTGAAGTCTTTGAAACAATGAGAAAACAATACTCAGAGTGACTCATTTTTGCGTCAAACAAAAGAAACATACTCACCTCGGCAATACAATCATCAAGACCTGGTGGCGACTCGTTGGGCTCTGTCATCCTGATTCCTCTTCCTCCTTCTTCTTGTTCTTCTTGGATTCTTCTTCTTCAATTTAACTTCGATAGAGATTCCACACTCAATTCCTACCAGAACGTACGCTGATATTTCCGAACGAAATCTTTTGTTTATGTACTTATTAAGTATACGCTTAAGGAGGTTACTGAGCAATACGAATATGCAGAGATCATAATGAAATTTGAACATATTATTCTTTGAATTATACGCAGCACGCACGATTTTTCTGTATATTTATTATCACACATATTTTGAAAATATTTGATTCGAAAGTTTGCCGGTTACACACGGGCTCTTATGGACTCGGTCAAAAACAGCTGATTGACATAGAGTGCGATTTGTAAAAAAGCAGAAAGATATTGGCTAAAACCTTAAGAAGCTGTATACACGAAAGTTCAACTCGTGTAACCGCACGAATTTCCGAGTATATTTAATGAAAACATAAACAAAACATCAACCTTGGTGACTGCGCGCGGAGGTGCGTGGTAAGAGGGGGGCCGGTGCGCGGTGCGAGAGGAGTACTGTTAGATTTCTTGTTTACACATAGCAAAATTCAAATGCACTTCACTTGTATTATTTTGTTTTTCGATTTCTAACCACTATTTTTCACTATGATTTAGTTTTGATTAGTTTAAATAATAAGATAATTAGATAAATTTTGTAAGAAAAAAAACCAAACGTTTTTATTCTATTTCAATTATTTAGTAGTTTTATAAATGCTTGAGTTTCAAAATTCAAATCTAGCGGATCCTCGCGACTATTTCACAAACACACTAATAAAAAAAATCAAATTTTAAATGCTTCACAACATCCGACCATCGTTTTTTTAAGAGTGTAAAAAGGTGGTTTCCACAATTGTTAAAATTATTCGCTCATGTTTAAGCAGTGATATGAAAAATAACTTTAATACGATCAAAAGTAACACTGAAAATTACGATCTAAAATATTTCGAAGCGAGATTTTCACTTTGCCGTATAGGAACAGCCTCATAAACGAAACGTTTTCAAAATACAGAGGGTAATGGATAATAAAAGCCCACATACCTATACTGAATGGAACATGCAAATACGCACCGTGTTATGAGCCGTCCTCGTACAGCATTCAACATATATACAAAAAGTTCATTTAATTTTATGTTTATTTAAATGAGTTTGTAATAAGGTGCTTTTGTGCAAACTGCTTTTAATTCCGTTATAAACTGTAAACCCCACAGTGCTTCAGCGGGGGGTCAGCACTGTCATGATAATGTCGGGTCGTAATAACGCCAACCTTGTCTTAATACTGCGACTATGGCAGTGTCAGTTTCATTACGTTGACTTTATTGCTGCAGTAGACTCTGCGTACCTTGTGTACGCGGCCCATCAATCACTTATGCATAGCTTCACAGACGAGAATCATATATGACGTATTAAAAGCTAATGGCTCGCGTTTTGAATTATAAGCGCGGGAATGCACTTTAAATGGACATACGATCTTGACATTTTTAACGTATCGCTGTTATTTTTCCGGAGACACACTACACATCCAAAGTTTTAATGTCTTTTGTTTGGAAACAAAATCTCTTCAAGAGATATAGATGTATACAATAGCGAGCAGATTTTAAGATTTCCAAAGTAGAATATAACGCTAAAACAATGTTTAAAATTGATAAATAAAGAATTTTTTTTATAGTTAAGGATTGTACAGATCAACTTGAAATGTACATTAATCGGAACGCAACGTTCAAATTGCCGTTTAATAATGATCATGTGACAATTCGTACAAACAACGTGGACACACATGCGCTCGCACTGTAATTACACGCGGTGGCGCGAATTATAAAATTCAAGTAATTAATTGCACGTCCGGGCGTAACAAAGGGGAATTTTCCGATTTCGCTCGGCGACTGGGCGCGAAATTGGCAAAGCCCAAAATCAATATGCAACTGCCGCGGAGCGCGCTGCCAAGCGAATTGCAAAGTTTGATGGACACTTTCGAACATTCCAGTGAATCAAGCTCTGTCTCTCACTCTCTTTCCCTCGCGTAGTTTCGAAATCGGTTTTTCTGAATCACTGAATCACAAAACGCGAAGATTTGCTTATCCCTCGAGTTTGATTTTGCGACAGCTGAAGTGCGTCCAATATATATATACGCCAAAAGGGGGCTTAACGTGCCGCTACTCTCTCACTCCGGCCATCCGAAATGGACAGAGCGAAACGCAATACGTTCGAGTGATTTTTAAATACGAGCTTTTTCGCGCCCCAGTGATGCCGTATTTATTTACGCCTGGGCGTTCCTGCCACTGCTCCCCATGCTGTTACACTGCTGCTGTTCGGTGAAAATAATAATTAGCAAACTTGGAGAGATTCTTGTCGAGAAGAGCGCTGATGAAAAGTTATATTCGTTGGAAGCGAAGTGGCTCCCTCTCGCCAATTTCCATCAAAAGGCATTAATACCGTGATTTCTCTCTCACGGCGTGCTCACTCTGTGTCTTTTCATTGAAACTTTTGAACTTGAGCCGCGAGCGCGCGCGATTCAGCGGGCGAGATATTAAGGTCAGAACTCTTAAAGCGATTTCCATAACGCTGATATGCCTCTTCGACTTCTCTCCGCGTTACTTGGCAACGAGCGTTATACTCGCGCCAAGGATCCAGTTAATCAAGTGAAGGAGTTCGCGCGAGGCTCTCGCTTTCTCTCAGCTCGCCGAGAGAGTAGCGTTTCCTCGAGATTTCCTACCTCGCCCCCTTTTTTTTCGCCTCAAAATTGCCACCACAAAGCTTCGATCAAAAAGTCACAAATCGCCATAAAGACACATTCTCGCGTGCCGGCTTGCGTTTATGTATGTATATCCGCGAGGATAGAGAGGTATGATAATTCGGCTAAAAGCATATAAAGCATTTTGCACGATCAGCGAAGAGTGCGGATGAATAAGTTATTTTCATTCCCGATATATTTTTTCCTCTGACTCTCTGTGTGTGTGTGCGTGTGTGTTTGGAGGGAGAGAAATCTGAGGAGGTAGGAAAACAAGATTTTCGCTCTTATTTCCGGCTGGAAACGACGACGACGACGGATCCTCGATCTCTTGCGCTCGCTCGCTCGCTCCGCCCGTATCTTTGATGCTCCGGGGTCGTTTTCCGGGCGTTTAACAGCGCGCGCTACAACCTCTCGCACTTATCTGGCTCGCTCCTTTCTTTCTCCCTCTCTGCCGCTTCTATTTCTTCTTCCTACTACTCGCTGCTGGACGTAAATTGGAAAGGCTTGCTATGGTTGAAACTTTTTGACTCCTCGGCTATACGAGAGTGTATATACGGCACGATCCGGAGCTTTATCCACCCGCGGCGATAGCTCTTGGTAAGCGCTGCTTAAATGAATCCAAAAAGATTACGTGAAAGCGCGAGCGCGCGCGTGGGAGCAAACGCGCTGACCACAAAAGCTCGACTGTTCTTCGCTATCGCTCGATTCCTTCTTTGTAAATCACTTTGCTGTCTGCTTTCCTTTCTCGACGAGTGATTCACCAGTTTTCTCTCCGGTATAATGTGATTATATATATAGACGCAAGGGTGAAGTTGCTTAAATAACCGATAATTGAAAAGGATGGTATTGGAGGATTGTTGAGAAAAGAAAATATATTTTATTATTCATATATGTGTAAATGTTTATTATCACAGTGTCAATTGTTCTGTGTCATGGTTATATACATTGGAAGATTTTGATTATGACGCGATTTGAATAAGCTTATTATTGTTAGAATATATTTTATTACAACACGCATTAATTTGAATACATGGAATACTATTTCCTAATTTGAATTTGAACGAAGATTATTCTGTTTACTTCATTATAATGCACAAATGATCAATTATTCATTAAATTTAATCATCAACTTGATAATACTTAAGTTGATTGGATTACATTATTCTATAATAATGTTTCATATTAATTTCTAATAATAAAGTATGATTGATATCACCGGAAATTTGTCTTTTATACGAATTTAGTTTTCATTGTTTTAAAAGATTAAACAATTAGGAATATGCAATGTTAGAAGAATGTACTTACGATTATGTTGAATAACAATTCAAGCAGTACCGAATACAAGTGTAATATAAAATTTGCTCTTTTAAGAATTTGTGTTTACAGAAGACTTTAGGAATATGACTACTTTTATGCTCAATAAATTTTAGAAATTTAATGATATGGTTAATTGCTGAGTCAATTAATGGACCATATCTACGAATCTACTAAACTTGGTTACCTATAGTCATAGAAGAGGCAATAATCGGGATAATTATGTGATCAATGAAATGTCAGTTCACAGTTCACGGTTTATTATTACTACCTTCGCCATAACGAAGAGCCTCATAAAATACAGATTTCAATAATAGATCGAAATAAAATTTGATGAAAATATTTGCAAAAATGCCTTTAGCGACTAATCAACTAAATACCTAAAACTATACACTATAAAAACTAAACATAACTAAAAATCAAAAATTTTCAGAATTCATTCTTATATTATTTATGCAAACTTTATGAATGTTACATTAATAACCAATCATAATGAACTTGCATAGACAACTTGTCGACGTTCATCAAGGGAATTCTATTTCTTCTGTGTCACCGCGGGGCAAGAAAATTTTATGCAAGGCAGATCATTTTTCTCGCTCCCCCTCACCATCTTGAAACTATAGAACGTACAGAAAAAAAATGATGAATTACAGGCATTAATAGATGACAAAGCTAAAAAATAAAGCTCATAAAATTGGAATACGCTCAAGTATTTTAGAAGCCAGTCTCCCCTAAGTCAAAATTCTCTCACACTCCTGCATATCACGTGCCTCCACTCCCTCCAAACGAACATCCAATTTCCCGCGCCGGCCATTTTTCACACACCGAGTCGCGGGCGGCGATCGAAAAAAAAGGAAGAAATCTCGTAAAGTCGAGTTTTTAACGCATTTAAGCCGAACTCTGACTCGAATTTATTCGCGGAGACTCTTTCGTCTTTTTCCCCTCTATTCCCTCTCGAACTTGTAAAAAAATCAATCCCTCGTGGTGCAGCATCGCACGCGCGACCGCGCGCCGCCGCGGGTAATAAATTCAAAAAGTCCGAAACATTGAAAAATTTTAATCCCAGATTCGCCGCGCAATCGTATTTTCGTTTCGTCAGCTCGCGTACGTGCAACTGCAAAAAAACGAGCGCGAATAAAAAAAAGAAGCAGCGAACGGGTGCGAGAGAGAGAGAGAGAGAGGGTACGAAGGAAGATACCGTCCGTCCGGCCGCAAAAAGTCGCCCAAGCTCGTATTTCACCGGGCGGGTGCGCGTTGCGGAAAAATCGTGAAATTCTGCTCGCTTAGCACCCTTAGGAGACGCGCGACAGAATTTCCTTTTTCCTTTCCTCCCTTTTTTCTCTCCTTATTTCCCAGCGGCAGCTAGCGCACGCTTCGGCCTCGGGAGATTAAAAGCGGGGCTATAGATTCGGGCTGCGCGCCTTCGCTTAGATTCGCGTCCGGCGAGCAGCAGCCGCGTATATGCGAGAGGAAGAGAGAGAGCTACAGCCTCCGTCCCCCGGGGGCAGCCGGCGATATACCTCTACGTATACCACGAGTCTAGAGCGCCCGCCCGCGCACTACAAGTGTCATAGTCGAGAGGAAGAGAGAGAGAGGGACTCTCCAAGGGGACGCGTCGCACGGTGTGTCTCGTGGCCGTGCGACGCGCGCATGCTTTCCCCTATCTGTCCTTGCCTATCTCTCTCTCTCGCTCACTCGCTGTCTTCTTTTTCTTTGTTTCGTACAGTGCAGCGAAAGAGAACGCGAGTAGCGTAGAGAGCACCGTCGTCTATTCCTAACCGAATATATCACCGATAGTACACGCTGCTCTGATTTTCCTTTGCACTGTGTGAAAGTATATATGTCCCGTAATGTATCCCTCCTGCGCGCGTGCTTATTCTTGCATTTCACTGCTCGTGGGAGCTCGAAAATCCTTTGATGAAAGTTTCAGGGGTATAGGATACGTTATTCGTATGGCAGTGTATAAACTTTTCTGTCAAACGGGACAGTGGATGTTTATATTTAATGGATTGAACATTTTTATGTATTTATGTAGAGGGCGTTGAAGCGATCTTTTTTTTTTGTCAGTTTAATTAAAAACTTTAAGTGGTGCACGAGCGTTAAGCAAAGCTAGTAACTTGGCGTTACAGCGATTCTCATTATCATAATTTTATAAAAGTCGGTGGTACAAGGGCAAACGAGGTAAAGTTTATGTAGTACTTGATTCACGGGTGCGGAGGAATTTTTAGAAAATGTATAATTTTACAAAGGTTTTTCATGAAAATGCCAAGTTATAAAAAAAAAGAGGAAGGAAATAAAACTGTTTTAGTTTATACGGCGGACGTCTAGTACGGATTAGTCTATATATTTTTCTTTCTTTTATCCACTTTCACGGTTTAGTGCGTTTTATTAAAATTAATGGAAAGTATAATAAGTTATTTTAATTTAGAACGTTGTTTAGTACTAAGAAAAGTTCATAAAGTGATGAGCGATTAACGCAAGAAAACCTTACTCAACTTGTCATTGAAAAACTGTACAATATGCAAAATGTCGAAAATATTCAGAAATTATCTCTATTACATTATCTTCCACGAAACCGAATCACTTTTATTATCAACTTATGTAATCTGAAATTTCCCGTATTAAAGCTAATAGACTTTGGGGGTCGAACACTATTATCGACTTATTCCCAGGGCAGATGTAATAAGTAGTAACAGGAGGGTTACAAGTAGTAACGGAAAATTGAGTCAGCCGGGGCTCTAACGAAGAGGGCTTTGAAACTCGGTATTTGCTCTCGTCCGTATTTTACCAAGTTAAATTACACATAGGGGCAGAGACGCGCGCGGGTTAGTCAATTGTATCTCCTCCTTTAATCAACAACAATTTCGCGGTAACAATGAAAATTGACAATGTACCCACCAACTGTCACTTCTCTCTTGACCAAAAGACAACCATCTATACAAAAAGTATAATACAAAAAAAAAATTACGCTTCGACAGAAAAAAGGAAAAAAAAAATACTTGCGGAATCCTCGTCAGCGCACTTACGGGTGAAAAAGCTTAATCCTGCCGCAACGCGCAACATATCCCTCGAAAGAATTCGCTAAACTGCGTATATGGAGCACGCGCGTGCGCCCTACTCGCACCATATACTCGACGGATTTTTCACCCGGAAACACGTCTACTCCATTTCTCCCCCCGCGCATTCTCTTTCCTTCCCTCTCCGCCCCACTTCATTTGCTCGTTTACTCTCCGTTTGGCTTCCTTGTTTCGTCCTTTGTCAGGGCGTCACTCGCGCGCTTTGTTGTCATCATGTGTGTTCGCGCGTACGCGCGCCTCTAAATAAAAAGCCAGCGGCGTCGTCGCAGTTCTCACGATTCTCAGGATTTTTCTGCGACCGCGTGCCTTTTGTCGTGGTCGCCGATCGTTAGCCATAAGGAACATCATCCCAGTCGAGCGGAGGTCCCCGTGAAAGAGAGCCACGGGCTATCTGAGTCGAAGTAAGAGAGGACTTGGCGTATATGTGTGTAGAGTTATATGGTCTGAAGATTACTTCTCTCGCCTGGTTTTCTCCTTCAGCTTTTTTGTTGCGTGAGAGCTTTCTTTATCGTGTATATACACAAGTCAAAAAGGGTTCGCTCCTCTGGCTTTTTGACGCTCCCTGCTTTTCTAATTGCACCGCGGCGATAAAGCGTCTGTAGGTATATAGGTGCGAGCGCTCGTGTACGTTGTAAAACAGAGAGACGCCCATTTTCTACGATTGCTCTTAACAAAGCCAGAGGGGAAAGAGAGAAAGGATGCTATAGGTGCCGTTGCTGCAGCGCGCGGTGAAACGCCGAAGAATGTAATGAAGTACGCGGGGAACGTCGAAGATTTACGCGCGCTGCCGCTTCGTGTATAGTGCCCAATAAAAACTTTTGTTTTGAATTTTAGGGCATGTCGGATTCCGATGGTTATCTCGCGTTTCTCCGGATTGAAACGTTTTTACCCCTGGTTGTTCCGAAAGTGAAAATGCGGAGGTATGTTCGCAAGGATTATCCCCTTTTCGGAAATTGGGTAATTTATTCCTTTTAGGTTTATGCCTATATGGATGAACAATTTTATTCTTATTTTATTTATTTTAGTACAGTAGAAAAGATATGATTAAATTGAGGTATTAAAATGGAATTTCAACGCGTATAAAGTTCGTAGAGGGCTCTGTTCAAATATTTAAAATAAAGGTAAGTAACCTTAATCAGATGCGACAGCACTACGGCCAACGGTGTAATAACATTAACGGTCCACTATAGAAAGAATCTTTTAATACCTATTATAACGATCTTGTATTATTAAAATAATTCAATTTACGCCCCCGTATATACCGTAAAGTGGGTTGTTGCTCTCGCCATGTAATGGCCACTCACATAAATCTACCTTAATTACTTTCGTCCAAGTTACTAGTATTGACAGTTATTAAATGTTTAATGGTACGCTTTACCCCGGGCATTAAAGTTTAGTAAGAATTTTACTACACAATGACTCCTTAAATACGAGCGTGTTCACAACTATCGATGTAGCACTTTTGATACTTTGCCTTTATACTCGCGTCGTTACACTTTCATCTCTTTTGTTTTTCTAAGAAAAATGGGATTTGTCAAATTAATGATCCGGGTCAATGTTCAATAGTATGTAGCTATAGCAGAAATATATAATATGTAATATTTGAACTTTTAGGCCAGCTAATAATAAAACTTCGTTATCAATTTATTTATTTAACAGTCAACGCGTACACGTATTTGTACATTATGAAATACTAATTTTGTTTCACCCATTTCCCCGCCCTCTAAAATAATAAATAAATATATGTACATTAACGTTTGCATATTTAACAACCGACATCCCTAAACTTTTTTACAGTACAAACAGTCTGTAATTCAAAGAAAAAGCTTAATTTTCATTAGTAAATACACATCGTCGGCCATTCCCACCCGCAGCTATACACACTCACCGCACCGGGTAATATTCATTTCAACATAAGCCCTCGCCTCGGTAAATAAAGATACTCGCCTCCGCGCGGCCCATTGCAGATACAAAAAACCGCACTTTGTATTCCATTTCTCGGGCGAAAAAATCTAAGCCTCATATACGTAGGTATATTCGCAATGCCACTCCGCGCTTATATTCCCTCTCTTCTCTCTCCAGCGCTAAGCGCCTTTTTGAGAATTGCTTCTTCACTCTCGCGCGCGCCCATCGTCGTGGCACACGGCAATCATTCTTCCTTTGCCACCACCACCACCACCGCCAAAAGAACAAACAAAGCCGGATTTCTCTCCTTTATACCATTTCAAAGACAAACACTATACCATAACGTCTATCTCTATATAGTGGAGGAATACATTTCAAACTATAATACGCGAGCAGAATCAGCGACAAATTGTCTGCTATGGCTGCCGAATATATATAAGCCGAGAAGGATCAGGGGTGGAAGAACAAAAAAGAAAAAAAAACACCCGCGGCTTCCCTCCGCCGCTTCACCTTCGCCCTCCTATCTCTCTCCTCCTCCCCTCGCGCGAGAGGAATGATAA
Organism: Torymus auratus; assembly: GCA_900474315.1. Classification (NCBI taxonomy): domain Eukaryota; kingdom Metazoa; phylum Arthropoda; class Insecta; order Hymenoptera; family Torymidae; genus Torymus; species Torymus auratus. The sequence continues at coordinate 44,212 of UXGD01000671.1, forward strand.
TCACGGGTGTCGATGCTCCCGGCAAGCAGGCAGCTTTCTTTCTCTCCCTCCCCTACCCTTCTAACGCGCCCCTTTATTTTCCTTTCGCGCAGGCTGTTATACTCCCGGGCTGAGAGAGCTCGCAGCGGCGGCGGCGGCGGCTTTGACGAGGTCTCGCCTAGACTTCTTCTTCGTGTACACTCGGTAGCAGCAGCAGCTCCCTCCCTTCGTACTGCCACCACCGCGTCGCCGGCGTAATCGTCGAAAGCGAAGAGGGAAAAATCGAGAGAGAAATGTAGGTCGGGCCCGCGCTCGCTCTCTGTTCTCTCTCTACGTACCTTCTTCGTTTTGTCACCGAAAGCTGCGGTGAGAGAACGAGAGAGCTTTACGCGCGCAAAATTCTTATATACCGCAGCGCCTTATGGGCACTCGGCGCTTTATATCGACGACCTCAAAGCGTAACGAGGGAGAGAATAAGACTTTTATGCGTGCGCGGCCGAGGATACGTGCATGCGAGTATGTGATGTATAGGGAGTAATTCGCGCCACACGTTCGCAGGTGCTATATATAATATGACGTGTGCGCATGGGGCGAGCAGGTTGGCCCTCGCGTGTACTTATACGTGTAACGACCTATTAGGGGCTGTTTTATTTACGTTCCTCCAGCTCTCTCTCTCTCTTTGTTCGTTCGTTATGTGTCGCTACATTTTGTCGGTTACCGCGCGCGTTGTAAGATTGTAAAGAGAGTGACGTGTATATACACTGCGGCAAAGTTTTTGCAGCCATGTGCGAACGTCGTGTTCGAGGTGAAATCCTTCGTGTCGCTCGTGTGCGAAAAGGTCTGACGGGCGAAAGAGTCTGAAATCACGCGCGACAGTACTTGTCGTTACGTTTAAAGTTAATGGCATCGTTTTGGTATAATTATGTCATTTTGTCCTCCGTACTCGCTTCTTTCATGTTCTTACGGGAAGAGAGAGAGGAAAAAAATCGAGATAATTGCAGCGGGCGACTCAATTATTGCTCAATCTTTAATTTATTTTTCCCGAAAGCGCGCATTGAGATTGCATGAAATTTATTTTATTATATGCCTGTACAAAAAACAATTGTAATTGAAATAACCTGCATGTTACGTAAAAACAATTATCATGGTACTGTACTTTCAAGTTTGTGCCTTATTCGGAGATATTTTTCATTAACACGCATTTCTCCATGAAACAAAGTTAACATATATATACATCAGTTACACAACTCTCGAAACATTCCATAGCAATCTCCTGATTAACATCGCCACGACTAAATCAACCTTTATTTTCTCCTCTATACGAACGCAGACGAGCGTGAGACTTAGGATGCGCTGTATACAACGCTAGCACGCATCGAGAGAGCGTTTCTTGTTCGCGAAGTGGCCCATCACTGTGCAAAGAGGAGAGAGAGAGCCATATACGATTGAGCCTCGGTCAATGAGATGGGTCACGCACACACAGGGTCTCCTCGCACGTCCACGGCGAGTAGTAGGTAATTGAGATTGACCCGCGCGCGCGCGAGAGAGCGCTGAAAGGATCCGCCGCGCAGGTTCTAAATGAGCCGGGAAAATGCGAAGCGAAAATAAATGAGGTTTACTCTACCGTACACATACATATATACATCAGCGAACGGTTCGCGTGCACTACTCTCCCCTGATAAATTGCGCGCGTCAATTTTTATGTAAATAATTCAATACCCTCGTATATACACACACATACGGTGAATGAGCTTTACGCTTCTTCTTCTTCTTCTTCTCTCCGGGCGGGATTGCTCAAGAATTGCCGATGAATCGTGAGCAATAAATTAATTCACGAGAGGCATGGTGTGTATATACGCGTGGACGTAACTCTTGTCTTTCCCCTTAATCTAGAATTCACGCTACAGCAGTGGCGCAATTGAATTATCACTGGCGAATAAACTCGGGCTTAGCGAGTGCAGATAATGAAAATTCACAACGGGCATTTGCTCTCTCTCTCTCTCTCTCAGCTACTCTCTCGTGATCAACCGAAATAATCAAGCGTGCGCACAGTCAGCGCTACTTGATATTTACTTAATATCCGCACGCGTGTATAATTCATTGTACAAATATTACTGCGGCGTTGCAATTGCGTTACTATGTGTATATTTCTAATGTTGCTATAATATACGTTTCGGCAATTGTAAACATAGCAGAAATGGTGTTTCGAGTTGTTTCAACAATGTTATTATATAGGTATTGTGCTTTACCTTGTAGTAACGAGTGTTGCTGTTGGGTCTTTATATTGTTATTTTTTCTACAAGTATAAACAAACAAGCAACTTATAGCCGCACATTATTACCTGACAATTTTATCGTTTAATCATCGTATTATATATGGGCGCAGCTCGAATTTATCTCCTTTGCATTCAATGCAGTCTGTATGAATGGCCCAGAAACGAATAAACACTTCATTATATACGAATGCTTTTCCATTAATACCATTTAAAATATTATCTGTCAGCGCGAGAGCAAACAATATTTAATGAAAATTCTTCCCATCTTCGCTCCAAATGTAATCAACGCACGCATGTATAGGTATATCCGAAACAAAGCGAAATTCCAATAGGGAAAAAAGTAACCGATCACCCTTGTAATGACTCAACGGAAAATCCATCGAACACACGCGCGCTTTCGTCGCTAAAAAAATTCAATCCAGTAGGGCCTCTCCCCTTATATATATGCGCCATCGTTCACCTGATTTTTTTTCATTACAAAGCCCCCCGTGCGCGTTTAATCCCCGACATTAAAAATCGCTCCTGCGAATTCATTCGTCAGCGCTTAATGGAAATTAGGAAAGCAAGGGGAGAGCTGCTGGCGCTTTCTCTGCGTCTCTCGCCCGGCGATATATATACGCACGCGCAGCTGTGCCACCCCGGTGCGAGTCTTAGAACAAGAAAAAAAGAAAGGGAGTGGGAAAAAGAGAAAGAGAGAGAAAGAGGGAGAGAGAGGCAGAAAGACCAAGCTCGCTGAAGATTATAACATTCTCACGGGAGATTTGAGTGTCTGGAGCAATTTTTTCCCCTTACAAGCGCTACATTTCCTCTCTCTCTCCCGGAATATAACAATTTTCTGTTTAATTCAGAGTATTACGCGCATGCCCATCTATTTAAGTAAATTGTGGAATATTTTCCGCGAGGATATATGTGATTAAATGTATTTGTGTCATGATAATAACGTCGAATATAGTTCAAATAAACGTATTTTATCAGCATATTGAAAAGTTTAATTAATAATGAGCATATAGCTTTAAGAAATATATATTAATTTCCGTTCGATAACTGTCTCAATATACCTATTCAATACAAGGTTCAGTATGCTCTTAAAAAATGCTCGCTCGTATTGAAAAAGTATGTAAATATATATGTAAACCGAAGGCACTGTATAATATCGCAGAGAGAAAAGGGATCGCGCGCGTGGAGCACGATTCTTCGCGTAATAGAAAAAAGGGTCGAGAAGTGGAGCGAATCGGTCGTTAAAAAACATGAAAATTCGATTCGCGCGCGCTCGTTGAGAATCGATGTCTTCGTAAGCCGACAAAAAGTGCGCGAGCTTTACGATGAAGTGTGTAGCAGAGTCGTCGCGGCGAGGTAAAATTTTCCACTCGCCGGTTTAATACCTCGTAACCCCCCAGTAAAATCCCATTGATTTACAAGTGTATTTCTTTCAATGTCCGCGATCTTCTCTCGCGCACACACAGAAGCGCCTTTAACCAGTCCGTTACGGCGCTATAAATACCGCGCGTATAAGATCGATGCCGGGCGCTGAGCTCCGCCTACGTAGATATATATATGCGTATACGCGCGATATATCATCATTATTTCACTTTCGAGGATGTTGCGGTTTACAAGGCACCTTGTAAGCCATAACTCGCGCGTGCACCCACTCACACACACACATCGCTCGTTATATATATACGAGAGAGATTTTTATATGCGAAACAAGCGAGCAGCAGCAACCCTCCGAGAACCGCGCTGCACGAACGAGCAGCCGCTTTATAATACCTATACGCGCGCGAGGGGGAGAGAAAATGCTTCGACTACGACGACGACGACAACGGCAGACGCGAATGTCGATAAAATTGAAGCCGGCGATGCGCGCGCGCGCCAAAACGCGGACAGTTTCAATCCAATTGCCGATGCTGCGCGCGAAATGCCGCGAGCAAAACGAGAGTAACGAGATAATTCCGCGAGCGCGGTGTCAATAAATACGATTCGCCGGGCGTTTGAACATTCAGCCGCGAAGGTGAGTTCGCGATAACTTTTCTTCCGCATCTCTCGCCCGCCGCGTAAACAAGTCTCCCGAATTTTGCATGCACGGCTGTTGCTGCATTGTATATAACCCCAGCTGTATATGTGTGTGCACACGAAGTTATCGAGGCTCCTAATATCGGTTGAAACTTGAACAATCCAAAATTGTGAGCGCGTGCGCAGCTTTCGCGTTGCTCCGTATACTTGCATATATCAAAACTTGCGCGCGTGCTGCTGCTATTTGCATGAAAATTGACGCCCGCGGCGCTTTTTCCGTCGCCACGCGGTGAAATCAACATTTCAATTACATATAAAATAATATAAGCAAAAGTTTCGCCGCGTTTACCGCGAAAGCTGCGCGTGCCGCTGTGAATTTTAAATATAGGTATAGTGGTGCAGCGTTATGAGCGAGTATTTTACGTAGGGCTGCACGAGGGCAAGACAATACAATATTTCTGTAATTGTTGTCTCGCTCTTGGAAATTCTTGAAAATTTCTCTCTTGTCTTGGTCTTTGCAGTCATTATGAAAAGTATTATTGTCTTGTCTTGAAATTCTTGATCATATTGGAGTTACGTAGACGTGTGACAAAAAGTGAGTCGAATGTTTAAATAAGTCTTAAACCCAAATAGTCGGAACACGCAAGATCCACGCAGGAGAGGAAGGCATTCAGACGCGAAATAGTAAGTTTTTGAAGTAACTAGAAGTTCAGCGTGCTATGCGCGATCACTCGTTTTCCGCGTTCACTCTTCAAGTTTAAGAAACTTTTAAGTTACAAATGTTACTGAATTTTAAGAATACTGTAACGAAATGTAATATAATATACAAATACATTAAGTTTAATACAATAATAATGAAATTTTAAATATAATAGAAGTAAGGATTTTGTATTGTAATTGAATACGGATATTAGAAAACGAATTAATATACAGGTACATGACAATTTTCAGTAAAGTTAATACACATTTAAGTTGCGTATGCAAATGAAATTTAAAAATAACGTTACTAAAAATAATTTCATATAGAAATACATTAAGTTTAATATACATAATAATAAATACTTGATATAAATATAATTAAAATTCAATAATAGTATATTAAAATTTACTACAATAACAGAAAACAAATTAATGTACAAGTATGTTGCAGATATCTTTAAATTTGAATATAATCTAACTGAAAGTTAGGTATATAACTAAAATTCTATAACAATGTAACTAGAATAAATTTAATGTAAAAGTACATTAAGCTCTTAAATTTAAGAAACTTTTAAGTTACAAATTTACCGTATTTTAAGAATGATGTAACTAAACGTAATTTAATATACAAATTTGAAATTTGATTTTTCTCGACATACGTGCCGCCGACCAGAGTCTAGTTCGTGTGCCACCGGCAGGCGGCGTACCCCTTCCCTGTGGCCTCACGTACCTAAGTAAGTCGGCTCGAGAGGATATAGCGCGTCACCGATTACCTCGCCAACCTTTATCATTCGAACATTTCGGTAGTAGATAATCGTCAGCAACTACCGAAGTTTATTGAGTTATGATTATTTCGATAAATTATTACGATTAGAAAATGTTAAGTTATTT
>UXGD01000672.1:0-50026 GCA_900474315.1 Torymus auratus
AGAGAGAGAGAGAGAGAGAGAGAGAGAGAGAGAGAGAGAGAGAGAGAGAGAAGTAAAACACAGCCAGCGCGAGTGCGGAAGAAACTCTTCCTCGCCGTTTCCCCCTTAAGAAACTCAAAGGCAGCCCCCGAGTTTCTCCTCCCCCGATGTCTTTTCAGCGAAATTTTCCAGGGTCCTCGCGTTACTTTTCATTTATGCGGTGCACTCATAAGGAGATTTTAGGTGAATTCGATTCCCCGAGCTCCCAATAAATCTCCCCTCCTTCGTCTTCCCCTTATTCTCGCTCCGCGCGGGAGATAAAAAATAATCGCATTACGCTCACGGCCAGTAAGTAGGAATTTACGGGCCGCGCCCTTGAAGCGCCGAGGTAGAGCGCACGCGCGAAAAAGTCTGAAATATTCTCCGCGGGATGTACATTTTTTCTGCGTGCACTCTCTCTCTTCTTTTTTCCATCTTTCCGTTTTTTTAAAGCTTCTTCTCGAGTCTCAAAGGCTTGGGGAATTGCCGCCGTGTGGGTGAAGGAGGAAAGAGAGAGGAAGAGAGGGCGTTGATGTTGATGTATTAGGTTTTATTTCGAGTCGTAGCCGGAGAGAGAAAGGAGAGGCGACGCGGGAGGATAATGCGCTGAGAAATGACTATAAGTGTGAGAAATGGTCGATTTGTGTCATATGTTTGAGTAGTTATTAGTGTCTCCTTTGTTGGAGGTTTTTCTTTCGCGGAGGCTTGCTCATATGCCCGCATGATCGAAGAGATATTTATTCCGGATTTAAAAAATTATTTCAGTTTTGGAAACATTGTTATCGCCTACGAGCAGGATTAGTTTTTAATGGCTCACATTTATTTTTTTCAAATTTCAAAAGCCAGATATAGTCGAGCACGCGATATGTTATGTATGATCTCTTTCTCTAAAGCTATACGTAAAGCCTAGAGCACAATTTCATCTTTAAAATCTTCCTAAAATTTAAATATATTATATTTATGAACCAACCGGACATGCAATTTTAAAACTAAATAACCAGATACAATTATCGGTCGAAAATTCAAGTATACGTTATATTTTAAAGCAGAGAAAGCAGCTGTCGAGAGCACATCGCGAAATAAAACCCTAAAAATAGACAGTTCCAGTGAAAATTTCGCGTCATCCCCGAAATCCCGTGTAGACCAACCACACCACTCATTTCGTCCCTTTCAATACCGAATCCACAATTAAATTGACTTTCAATCCTCGCGCTCCCACGCGCGATTCCTCCTATTTCTGCCACCGCCGCAGCAGCAAGACAGACGACGAATTTCACGTCTCGACGTGTAATCCCGAATTCCAATAAAAATAAAACACACCCGATTCCCCCTCCACCTCTCCTATTCAGACACGCTTCTCCCGCGTGCGCGAGCGCGAATCTCGCCCGCAATCTGTTGAATCGACTCTGATTGTATTACAATTCATGACCTCCCGCAATACGCGAGAATAAAAAAGCTCCTCCCCCTCCTTCCCAACCCCTTTCCATTCGTCTCGGTCAAATCGACCGCATCACGCGAAACTCCCACCCTTGCTTCCTTTTCTCGAGTTACACTCGAGTTATTTCTCTTCAGCCCTACGAGAGGGAGAGAGGGAGAGAGAGAGAGTCAGACGCGATGTTTTGCCTTCGTCGGCTAGAAGTGCATTGCTCTCTCGCTTTTCGCGTAGCGGCAGTGGCGGGGACGGCCTCGTGGGGAAAGGAAATAGGGAAAAATAAAAGGGAGGGAGAGAAGCCGGTGCTTTTAGAGCACACTTTTATGGGAGAGAGAAGTGACTTTTCAAATGTAACTTTGAATAAATTCGGGTATTTCCACTTTGCGTTCTTGACGGTCTCCGGCCCTTACGCATTTCCACGAGAATTGAAACTGTATTGCGGTACTAGCACAGGACGGCTGCTTTCTTTTTGGCTTCGGTAGTATTAAGTAACGATGACCAGATTTTGTTCGATGATTATTTTGGAAGAAGAATATCAATGGTTGAACACATCTTTGATATGACGAACAGTATCATTGTCCGAAAAGGAACGTCGACGAAAAATATCGGCGTCAAAGAAATGATTTCCGCTTGGCTTAGAAATTCAGCTACAGATGTACCACCACCTCCGCGTATTCGACTTCACAATATCAAATATCGAATTCCATTACGGGATAAAAATTTTCGTGCGCTCTCTCGTTTTCCCTGTCCCAGGTCGCCTCCTAAATTCTCGGTTAAAATTTTCATTAAAAAATGCAGCATAAATCCGCCTATACATAAACTCGGCTTCGAATTTTCCAGCGCTTCTGTTCTTCTTCTTCTTTTCTCTCTTTCTCTCAGCACATTGGCACTGCGCGACGAGAGGAAGCGAAAGAGAGTAATGTACTCTCTCTCTATCTCCTCTCGGGGGCGAGAAGCAGAAACGCGGCCGGATATAAAGCATCCCAAGGGTTCGAAGTAAGAGAGAGAAAGGGAAGCGCTGCAGTGTCTGGCGCTCGCTTGCTTGCTCTCCCCGGCCCACGGAGAGGTTGTAAGTTTCGCGATGGAATTCATAAATAAGCGGAATACTTCTCCTACCCCCTCTCTGGGTAATTTCGCGCGCTCGCGCCTCTTGCTATGGCCCTGTATATTGTATTATATATATAACGGTAGGGGTAGAGAGATGTTGGGCGCCAACGTGCGCGCGCGCGCTTTAACTTATGGCAATAAGAGGCTTTAAAGGTTACGAGCCAAGTATAAGGCACTTCTCTCGGCTTGCTTTCTTTCTTCAGGGCAAGAGAAAAGAAGAGAGAAGGAGGGCGGAGGAGATTATTGAAGTGTTGAGCCCGTCGTTTGGCGCCCAACCATCGCCACACCCCGTAAACAGGCGAAGTAACGAGGCAATACAAAGCTTTCTCTGTCTCTCTTTCTCTTGCAGTCTGCAGCTCTCGGTAGAGGCGATAGCGGTTGCATCGCTCGCGCTTAACGAGGTTTTTACAAACATAATGAATCTTCAAAATGACAAAAGGCGGAAGAGCTATGTGGTAAAATGGGTTATGCTGGATTTTGAGTTGAAAAATGAGTTTTGAAATGCGCTCGGAAAAGTTACTTTGATGTTTCATGTCTTAAAATAACTAAGTGCTATGGTAATGGTTATAGAAAAGTGTTTTCCGAGTTGTACTATTCCTATTCAATGTTAAAACAAAACATCTGTCGCTGATGAATAATGACAGACATATTGATATGCGAGAACAGGTCGGCTCCGTACGTACTCGCAGTGCAAATTTAATTGATAAGCAATATCTGATTCCATTTGAACAGATATCTTGCAAGATGTCACGTATGATGACTGATGAGGAACTAATGGCATTTGTAGCCGATATGGAACACGCTCCGAGGCTACCCATTAGACCATTTCAGCTGTTCGCTCTAGTTTCGATCGAACTCAAGGTGTATTTTCAGTTGCTCTCGTCTAAATTTAGCCTTTGTTTCATTGATATTTTTGTTAGTTCGCGAACGATGACCTCCTTTTATCATTAAAATAAGTAAGGATTTTGAGAACGTATTGTTAAAAGCGTATAGTACCGCAGTATAGTTAAAAATAGAGAATCGGACTAGTAAAAATAACGAATGCATCCTAGATCCCTTGTTTACTCGCTTTTCCGAACAACTTGAATCCCTTTGTCGGGACAGAAACTTCTTTATAACCTGGATCGAGTGTTGGGACAATAGGCGAGCCCTTTGTTAAACTAGAAGCTTACTTCAAATCGTCACTTGAAAGACAAAGAACCCGTGTTTGTTCCGCGCTGCACCTCTATGCGTTTGTAACATTGAAACTCGCTGAAATCCCATCTTGGGATTAGCTTAGTTTTGTGCGAGCGCACGCGCACTCCCCCGAACAAAGCGATTTCGCTCTGACGCGACGGAACTTTCTCCAGTTTCGCAGTAAATTGTACGTAAAATAAATACATTAACGCGGTTATTGGATTGTAGTCCGTTGTATATCGAGTATTCCGCGTTAATAAAAATGAAGACGAAAGGAAGAAAATAAACGTATACCGGTGAACGACCCCATGAAGCTCAACGAAAGCAATATCGTCCTTACCTCTTTCTCCTTTCTCTATTCTTTCCTCGTACTCGGGAAGCACTTTTGCTCTCCAGTATATTGAAAACGTATAATAGAGGGAAAAAATATGCCAACAAAGGAGAAGATCTGCAAGGACTCGGCGCTGCGTTTAATGAACGACCCGCAGCATTACCTATGTACCAACCTTAATTAATCTAAAACTCCCGGACTATGACTGCCGGCCGTGAATTATTTTAATGAAATTTACAACTTCAAATCCATTTTCCAGTCCCGAGAGCGCAATCCCCCGAGCTTTTCGAGCATTTCCGGCTTCTTCCCGGACGCTGCTCGAAATTTCTCTATCTCTCTGCCTCTCGCTCAGCCTCTCTCTCCCTCTCTCTCTCTCGCTTTCTAATGCTCGCAACAGTCGGATCTACTTTTCCCTAAGCAGGCATGGCGTCGGGCAACCTCCACCCGTCTAATTGGCCTGCAAAAGCCTTGCAAAGCTCGCAGTGCTTCCCTCGTTTTGGTTGGGACGTTGTCCCCACCGGGTTTCTCCCGTAATTTTTTTTTTGGTTTCTTCGTCTCTCTTTTTGTACCCAGTTCATGGTCTGACAGTGTTGTGTTTTTTCGCGATTCCTGCGTGAGAGAGGTGGGAGGCTAAGTGAATTCGCCTGATGAGAAGTCGAGATGAGCCTCGAGATTCGTTCGTTAATTAGCGTGAGAAGTCGATGTCTGCAAAAGAAATTGTGATTGTTTTTTTGGAATTTAATTGAAAACCAGACCAAATATATTTTTGTTTTGTATCTAATAGTAGTATATTTATTAGTATAAATGAGTTAAATCTATTTTTTCATCAATAACAACAGTTCTGCTGCAGTATTCTGCTAAAGTCTACAGTTTTAAATATAGTAACAATTGACAGATAAATATTGACTTTGATATACGTTATAACTTTTATTTTCTACTCGCTGATTATGTAGTATTTAAAATGAATAACTATAATTTCTCATGTATTATTTTTCGCTTCTTTAAACTGAAATATTATCAGTAAAATTTATACATCATTATTAGAAGTTAGTTATGTAGTAAATAGCTTCATACAGTAACCTAACAACGGAGAAACTTTATAATGAGAATTTATAGCAATTGAAAAATAAATGAGTATTCTAATGCATAAACATTCGTTATAACTTCGCGCAATTATACATGAACAGATTTAGACCATTCAATGTTTTATTTTTAAGTAAAAAGTCAGTGCATCAATTTCTAGAACAATAAAGCCTGCTTAGTTTAAGAGAGTTTGAGAGCCCTGGAGTTCATCCCGCTGAGATACTATGTACTGCTCCAAAACAACATGTTACATGCTTACATTCATAATCCATCATAAACTTGAAATTGCTGAAACTGCTGTTCAAGCGCTTTTATAAAATAACTTTCAAATGTTCTTGATAGTTATACTTCTATAATAACGCACTGCGCGTTTTACAGATTTATGGTTCATATTAGTACACAGTTGAATGTATTTTTACTAATTTGTACCGTGCTTTTTATCATAATTAGTTTTCAAATTGGCAAAGTTGAAGTAGTTTGAGTTAGCAACCCAATTTTTGATAAATTTAGTATAATAATAATCATAATAATAACGTTTTATGATACATAAATTGTTACTAGTTCGAAATTGCTATTAACAACTATGCAAACATGGAGTTTACGTACACTAGATTCAAAGCTATTATGAAATACTATTAACGCTTTATTTTGACAAACAAATAAATACTAATTGAGGAACAAGTTAACTAAACTATTTGTATACAAAAAAATAAAAAAATCGTACATATGAGAGTTTCGAAACTAGTATAACAATACTATATAACAACTGATACAGTTAAAATTCTACAACGTTTATCTAATTACCAAGTTGTCCAACTATCGCAAAACCGTAACTCGCCACATACCAGCCCATTACGACTATATTAAAAACCCAACGCAATAAAACATTTCTCCTGCCGGTCTCCTTTGTGTCCCGCCTGTGCGCGCGTCAATGCCATTTCAAGTGCGCGTGTACACTGCCTCGCGGCGCAGCCAATTTCGCGATATTGCGTGTACGCGCGCGTACACTCGAGAATATGAAATCGCCTCCATGCGCGCGGCCCGCGCGGTGTATGAAAGGGAAAAGTTGGCCTGTGTAGTGGTAGTACGACACGAGCGAAGGAAGAGGGGGAAATCCGATTAGTCGGGAAATGCAGCCACGAAAACTGTGCACTCTTTTGAATGCCCGACGTCATGGCTGTTTCTCTGCTGCTGCTGCTGCTGCTGCTCGGAGTTTTGTGGAGATGTCGGACTTCTGTTCTCGGGAGTAGAGTTGGTGATTGAATACGGAGGTGGTGTGTTGGTTTTTTGGTATTTCATTAATGGATGTTTATATATCAGTGGGAATTTTGTTTTCAATCTGTTTGATTAATTTAAAATATTTTTACAAATAACTTTTATGGAGCAATGGATCGTCAGTGATGTCGTCATGTCGTAGCGTAAAAAAGCCTTTCACGAGTTAGGTGTAAAGTATATATAGATAGAATGGATTTTGTTGGGATATTCTCTTGTAAATAAGGGTATCTCTCCTGTACTTCCTTTCGTTAACTGACCAAAATAAATATTAAACATTTTTCATCTTTTATACTCACAATCAAAAGTCTAGAGATCGATCAACTTGGCTTGGTTTTTTTTTCTACTCACATTATTTCTTTTTATGTAATAACTATTGTGAATTAAATTGGCCAATATCATCGGTGATATCTCCCTAAATGTACAATATCGCACTCACTAGCAAACTAAAGAATTAAAACCGCGTAGCACTACTTGCTAAGTGCATTCGCTGATACCTGAACTCCGCGCGCGCGACGACGACAACCTTCGCTCCCTCACCAGCCATATGCCCTTAAAATTTCGTTATCACCAGCTCTCGCTCCCAGTCGTCGTTGTCGGCTGCATCGTAGAACCCGGATACATCGCGCAATAACGCGCCCGACAATAGTCTATCGGGGGAATAATGAGCGCAGCTGTGTGCTCGAGCGTAGAGGGGAATTTCCACACCCCTTTTCGGAAGAAAGAGAGAGACTGCCTCTCTCCCCCTGGAGTCGTGTATGGCTCCTGGCACAACCGATTCCTTTCCCGTTCGGCGGCGCTCGCGAGCGAAACTGCCGCTGCAACTATAATTGCGGAATCTTGTCGAGAGGCAAGCGAGTGAGAGAGAGAGAGAGGATCTTTCCACGGAGAGTGCGAGGAGCCTATATGCTGCAGGCTGTTTCGGAAGGTGTACGCGTAGTTCTTGGGATTCGCTCTATTTTCCAGGCATTTCTATAGGTACCTGATGCATGTGTGTATGTGTATGTGTCTGGGGGGTCGCAGTGGTGGGACTGGTAGTTGAGTATCCGGGTCGTCGCTGGAAGTTTTCGTCGATTTCAAATGTAATAGGGAAATTTCTGAAAAGTGAAGGAATTGTATATGCCGATTGTGCTCCTTTAAATTGGATAGAAAATAGGTTTGTATCTTGTGACTGATGATGTTACTAAACAAAGTTTCGTAACTTATTGGTTATTGAGCGATATTTCGAAACATTATGTTCATTATGTCAGTAAACTGTTTACGTACTGGGTCAGACTAGCATATTTATTAGACCATTTAGCTTATACCGTTATCAGAAGTTTTTCGTAGAGCGCTTAGATTTACCATTAAACTTTTAACTGCCTTAAATTCACTCCCCGTCGACAAAGAGCAAAAAGTAGCTATCTCCTACCCGGCGTTTTAGAGGAATAAAATGCTGCACTTTGTGTACGTCAATGGACGATGAAATAGATGATCCTCCTTCATCCTCTTTCTGCGATATTCTACATACTCGCCGAGTTAAGCTATACCCCCGCTTCGAGTTACTTAGATAATCCTTCTGCCGGATGATCCTACCCCCTTGCGTCTCTACTTCGAGACGTTTGATGCAAGTTTAATGCGAAACTATAGCGAACAACTTCATTATTATAAACTTTGCATGGCAAGTTTCTGAATTTCGCCGAGATCCAGTTCTTACATTGTGCAGATTTTGAAATTTGGGTCCTCACGGATCACCGTGAGCTTCAAGGATTTACGCAATAGTAGCGTACCTTTAATGCACTTCCTCTTATAGTTTGAGTTAAAGATAAGCTGCAATTCTAGAGGAAAACAGATTTATGATATATAGATCTTTACGTAACCATTTATATACAATTAGTTTAATAAATGAATGAGTTACTTAATGGTGAAGTATCTCTTAATTGCAAGGATGTACATTATTTCAACAAATACTATGTTCTGATGGATAACTAATAAAATAGAGGAAGATTCAATAATTCACGAAATCTATATTCTCATAACTCCAAGAAACATGAAACTCTGTCTCCGAATTGTCTCAAGTAAAAATAGCACTTCCCCTAAACTATATACGTGACACACGCGACTCATCGTCTTCTTACGCCACTGCTTAGAACTCCTGCAAAATGCATACGAGAGCAAACGCACGCGTGTAGTCGACAACCGTCGTAAGGGCGCACGAGGATGTAACGCTGATGAATTCGTAACTCCATACATTCGCTGCTGCTAGAGACACACATACATACAGGGAGCGCGCCTGCTCACGTTTTCCGCGAGTTCCTTATTCGTACTTGCGGAAGTGTGAAATTGCCGTGAAAATAGAGAACAAGGCGGAATGAGAGAAAGGGAGAGAGAGAGGGAGAACTGATTACCGTGTGCGCGGGTAATGCGAGTTTCTAGCCATAGGCGGGGAGCGGAGGACGGCGAGGATTTAGTTGCGGGAGGCTCTCTCGAGTTCGTCACTCGGTTTCTGGGTTCTGATGATTACTTGGCTGATCGAGTCGCTGAATATTGAAGGCGAAACGGAGGAGAGTTTTAATCCTGCTGCTGGATGAAGACGAAGTTTTAATCTGTGGCGTGTAATAAAACATGAACGAGACGAATGTAATTTCAATTATTAGTTTTCGAGTTGTTTTGTTTAACGTTGAAAAGTTCGTGGTCACGGCGGCGTCGCGCGCAGCTTCGTCATATATAACGCTTTTCGACATTAAACTTTTTCATGTTTCGCATTTTATTTTCCAAACGTTAAAGTTATATTTTCCAGTTACATATGAAATTTCTTGGCCGCGCGCCAAATTTAGTCATTCGTGTATAACATGACGCAACTCCCGGAACTGCGCTGGTAATGCGCGTTCTCTACTGAAGGAATATACAATCTGTTATTTAAATAGAATTCAAAGTAGCGCCGCGAATTTATCTTTCGAACAGGCATCATATACGCGCTTTTATTTCGCAATCGAGCTCGGCGCGAGACTCCCTTGGTTCGAATTTAATTTTAGGTAAATCAATCTTCAAGTTGTAAAATTGTAATTAAAGACAATATTCCAGCTTCCAAAACCTTTCTTCTTGGGAATTTTATATGCTTTATTGCATTAACCTCGAAGATAAAATATCAGTTTTGTTAGAAATGGCAAGGACATAATTATGATTATTTTCTCGATGCAAGTGACACATCTTTTTTAATCTAACCTTTTATTAAATGAAAGCGATTCTACGTAACTCTTATTGAATTTTCATAGAAATTTAATCTTGTTTTGTAAAACTTGTTATCTTTAATTTGGTTAGTATCTTATTGGCAAATTTAAACACAGACATTATTTATCTGTCTTTATTATGTCTATGTCAGTTATTGTCATTACTAACAGTTTTAATAAATTTAAATTTTTAATGACTTTGTCTGCTGTCTATTTTAATCAGCTAAATTGGTAGACTGCCGCAATGTGGACGATCTAGAATTCCGTTAAAACATTCAAATGTACACTACGTCGTATTTAATTCATATAGTTTTAACAGATAATTGTGTCAAGAGTTTAACGAACTTTTAACTCGATGTCATTCACATTAGTAATTAAAATAATGTTTTTCCTTCAACGACATTTCTGTGGAATGAATCTAACATAACTATTGTCCGATGTTACTCCCACCCACTCAATTACAACCACATCATTTTTCAATCTTACGCTACATCATCTACATCAGCATCCAGCCTCACCCCTCCTCCCCACCTCCAAAAACTTGCTGATGGAGTGTGCCTCCAGAGCGAGACGGCGAAAAACAGAGTTAGACTCCACCGCGGAGATTCGCGTTGCGCCGCGGCGGTGGCGTCAGTGGATTCGGGCAGGCAGTTTGCGAGCAGTCGGCGAACTCGATCTCCGAGTTTCGGGAATGCTCGTCTAACCGGAAAACTACCGGTCGCTCTGCCCTCCCCCGCTCCCTTTCCCTCTCTGCGCTTCCTCTGTTCGCGGCAGAACTGCAAAACGGGGAGGTTAAAATGGTTTGCCAGAATTCGCGATTTGCATTGGTTCATGCCGCCGGCGAATGAGATCAGGCCGCCGAGAGCATTTCCGTGTATACGCGGTAGTGAGCGAGAGAGAGAGAGAGAGAGAGTGAGGGAGGGAGACAATCGCGCAGGTGCGGAGTCGCTGCGCCGTGAATTAGCTGGATTCGAAGTTGTTATGACGGATTTTTTTGAGAGGAAACGTGGAAAGAGAGTTCGGGGTTGAAAGTATTGAGAGCGTAAGCGTTTTTGGAATGGTGCAATTAAAAGTTTTTAATAGGATGTGAAGTTTCAGGGATGGGGTGAGGATGGGAAGAGGGTTGAGGGGGTGGAGATTGGTATATAAAGGTTAATATAATTAGTTTTTTGAAAATTGAATAATAACAATTATATCAGTTTCACGAAATTTTCGGGTAATTAAAAGCTTGTTGATTGATTGTTTTCGTATATGAAATTTCAATTAAAACGGTTACAGACGCGTAACGTCAGTTCAAATTAGGTTATTTTACGGGAAAATAATTGGATTTAATTAATCGGGCGATTAATTTTAATGAGAAGATTGCCCGGAATTCGTTGCATTTTTGAAACACACATGATATGGTATAATGAGAGTTGTAATCTGCAATTTTAAAATGAGAATGAAAATTTTATATAAATTCTTTTTCCAAAGAAAAATCTTCTCTCAATATACCAAACACATTTCCCGCGCGAACAAAATTAGCCACAATTATCCTACCGCTTGAAAATCGTTGCAAATTATATATATATCCGAACGCCGTATTCCCTAACATCAAAACAAACGCAATTCTCCGTGAACAAAAGAAAGAAAGTAATAATCGTGAGTGCCACCTTGCAGCTATGTTACTACACCCACGTAGTGCTCAAACTCTGCCTCCATATCTCTCTCTCTCTCTCTTCTCTCTCGCTAAACAAAAATCGGAAAATCGAAGGTGTCGACCTATGCGCGTGCTCGTCGAACTGGGGCACAGTCCATGTACACAGACGCTCTCGTACCGTACCTACTGCACGCTCTATAGGCCAACCAAATATTGGAACTCGAAATTGTATGCGCGTTCGATCGCTCGCAATGCGTACACGCTACGTAGCTACGCGCGCGCGCGCGCGAAAAGGAGGAAGCGCTTTGTTTCCTCTCTCACGATTACCTACACGCTCGTGAGAATGGATTTCGTGGAAATTTTTACGTTAATTAAAAATCCGAGTTATCGAGCGCGTAGCAGCAGCAGCTGGAGGTAAAACCTCTGTGGTTTCATTTACTCGCGTGTTTTAATGTTAATGGAGGCGGGCGGTTTTCGATATTTGTGTAAACGAATGGAAAAATACAGAGGGCAGAGTTCCTTCGAGCACGCGATCGTGGGTGGGGGCAGTAATTAGAAATTATCCCTTTGTACGCGCCGGGTGCGTTTCATAAGAATGTGCGGTTGGCCGGAGTAGTTCGAGAGACGCGGGGATATGAAATTATCGAAATTGTTTAATTGAATTTCTAATGGGTTCGTTTCTTTTTTTGTTGCAGGTGAGTCGTGCGTTCATTTTGCATGCTGGCGTTGTGGTAAGATTTTACCTTTGTTCTGTAATTTGAAGATTGAAAGATTGAAATTCAATATTGTAATTCAATAACGACCAACTAATTTATCGCAATCTGATAGAAATTGACGAATAAGTGAAAGCTTTGAGAGCGCTGTGATGCATTTTACCGAGTTTCTGAAAACTTAAAGACAAAATTAAGTACCCAACTGTCTACACATAGTCAATATTATCGTATTTTGTTAAATTAATTATTATCATTTTTATTGTAAAAGCGCATAATACTTCAGCAGCTACATCAAACACCGAAATACAGCAAACAAAGACACACATGCACATGATGTCTGACCGCACACACGCCACATCTACTTGCACTCACCTACGGCACTCCAGCTCGTCTCATCCTCTTCCCACTTCACCAGCAATCAACCGTCTACACAAGCCTCCCCCAAATCGGTCAAAAAGCCCCTAATCCTCGCCTCTCTCATCCCCAAAAAGTCACTGCACCCCGGTGCTCTCCAAAGCTTCGGTCTCTCTTGAGAGAGGGAAGGAGGCGCGAATATCGCGTTCGTAAGCCCGCGGCATCCGACGGTAATTGAAACGAGCAATTAGCGCCCGCGCGCAGTCGACGTCAGCGCGCTCAAGAGTGAGAGAGTTTCTCTCGCATGTCTGATGGGTAATCAGGCCAAGTCGAAGTTGCGTCTTACTACTTGGGGGCCGTTGCCGCCGTTCGCTCGCTCGCTGGGTATCTCTCTAAAGGGTGTGGAGAGAGGAAAGGGGAGGGTAATGGTGGTGGAGAGGGATCGCCAGTGTGAAAAGCGTAGCGTGGTTTGAAAATTAGCGGGAGTATTGTTTATCGATGGGGAGTTTTGTGCCGTGAAGTCTTTGATGTTGTGGCTGTTGGAGGATGGGGTTTAAAGGGTATAGGGGATTGTAGTCGATTTTTATAAAGTTTTAAATAGCAGTTTGAATAATTAATGGTGTATCCTTAGTTATAGGTAGAACATTTGAATTGTCGAAAAGGTTCTTTATGTTTGCGAAAAAGACAAAAGTAGATTTATTACTAAAGATTCAGTATAACTTATTTAAATGAAAAACAATTGATTTTAAAAATTTTTCTTCAAACGTATTTTTAAAAACCATTATTGAATAAAATTACATTAAGGGAGCCCATACTAATTCAACAAATATTGTATAAATATGAGAACATGGTCGAAAAGCAAATGGATAAGTTAAATAATATAGAGTTGACCCATATAATCTTGGAACAAAACGTGAGTGATGTATTTGAGCACTTCAAAATTATTATCCCTGTGTACAATAAAAGTTATTAATACAGCCGAAGCCCGGTTCGGTGGTAGTGAGAACTGGGGGGGGGGCAACTCGCCTTAACTAACTAACTTTCGACCAACAAATAAAGTAGTTTTCCGAAGCAATTTAAGTTTGTTACCGCGACTCGAGTAAATTTCCCATTTTTACTATTCTGTTTTAGTTGCTTGCCTCTGCCTCTCCCGCGTTGACGAGGCAGCAGTGCACCAACTTAAACATTTGCCGTTACTCCCGTACACTCGCGCGCGGTAACCGAGTTATTTTTCCTCGTTCCGTATGCACTGTGTAAGACGTACGTGACGTGTAAAGGACCGCCGTGTTCTCGCTCTCGAGAGAGGGAGAGAGCTTAAGTCGAGAGCTCGAGTGTGTTCGGCACCGTCTCGCGGATGATCCTTGCTGTTTTCTTATCTTCTTATCAATCAGGATTTCGCTAGATGTAAATTTACAGAAATTCGTTTGATAAATTAAGGTGGTAGTGCGTTACATCATTCGATTTGTCAGGGTAAAGAGAGTAAAAACTTCTTGTAGTTGCGTTAGTATGGTTCCCTCGTCTTTCTGTATTGTAAAGTTAATATTTAGACATGGAATTAAAAGTAATCATTTTATTCAATTTTCGCATATGGAATAACGATATTGAATCATACTTTTATCTCAAATTGACTGATTATTAATTTATTCAAATATTCGATTGTATTAGAACGAGAGAGCTGTCAGTAATAGAGGCTAATAATATCTTTAATCTCAATCTTCCAGTATTTTGTTAAAAAATGGTAAGAAATCTTGTTGAAGCTACTAACAAACTCACCATTTATCACCCAACCTCATCTTACTTACACTTTACCTACTACTACCTTTCCCCTCTCCACTAATCGAAATCCCTTTGCCTTATTCGCCCTTCGTCGACACGGAAACGACTCTCTCTCTCTCACTCTCTCTCTCTCGCATCTAAAGGGAGAGAGAGCCAGCCGGAGCCGGAGGCAAATGATCAGCAGCGGAGAGAAGACACGTGCTGCTACTACTACTGCTACTACTGCCGGCCGATCGAAGGCCTGTTCCACTTCCGCGTGATTTCCCAGTAGGTACGCCGGGGAATATTTCGGTGCACTTGGCGCTGATACACAGGAATCAAGACGCGAGCGGTGCGCGCAAAGTTCGATCGCCGTTGACGCGGTCGCTACTGCTAGCCGTGTGTCCGCGTGAAAGGGGCACGTAATTAATTTGCGTTCGGTGAAGGAGGATCTGCCCCTTCCTCTTAAGTTATTCGCGAACTAATATCGAGAGACGGCGAGTGGTGGAAGTGGGAGAGGTATGCGTGTTTTACTGCGATGGGGGAATGGTATACCTTCATTTGCTTTTGATTGATTTTCGTTGACTGAAGTTTATAATAAATTTCACTTTTATGGGTTTAGTAATAAGTGGAAGAAAAGTATAGTTATAAAAATGTAGTTAGGTATGAAGTATACGCCGCATTTTGTGTAAAAGTATAAGATCCAGCGTGCTTTTTGGAGCAGTTCCGAAGTTGGAACTGCTCCATTGTCATGAATTACAGAAATTTCCTGCTTCTTGCCAGCAAATTTGGGAAAATTGTCTGGCTAGCAGTTTATCTCTGCCTTATAATGTAATCCACTCGGAACATAACCAACAGATTAGGGAGGATAAAAAATATATAATATATAAGCCGTTATGAGACTACCATATATATTACGCCTACTTTTTTAACTTCAATTTATTATCGTTGCAGAAAATTTTTTTTAATATGCAGTATTTCAGTTATTTCCAGTAGCTATAATTTAAAAATAATATTGCATGTATATATTGTGTGTGTAACAAAAGTTTAAATATTTTATTTCATTAATTTTGTGGTTGAACATATAAAGGCGTGCATTACAGATTATATTATTAAGGTTGTTTCTGACAACGCACATTTATTACTCGCTTAATTATAATTATTCGAGAACGTAATTTCAGAAGAACTTATTAAATTTCTTTGCCACCAAAATAATTTGTTTTTAACCTCAAAAACAACCAAAACCGTTTGCACTACATAAAAACCTCCCTTAATCCTTCACAAACCCCACGGACACGAGAACCCTCGTCGCAGTGCCACCACAAAAAAGGAAAACAGCAGGCAACGAAATCCTCGCAAGACCATTTAACGACTGATCTCGGAGCTCTGTTTAGCCTCCCCACGTACACTCCCCAACATACTTCATCCTACTCTCTCTTTCTCCTCATGACCCACACGCGCGCTCGCTAGAACCGATAAACCTCAGCGTTGGTGGTGGCCCTCATCGCCGTATTACTTTTTATCGGCCACCGCCGGGACGCGCATCATCTGGGCCAGCGGGGCGCAATAAAGGCCCGGCCTTTTTTCGCAGTCACGCTCGATTTGCCCCCATCGATTCTTCTCTCTCGCGTTCGCTCGTAGATACTGATTTACTGCGGGCACTTAAACGGGCCGATGCAGGCGGTTTTTGCAAAAATGCCGGTTGACCCTGTTACGAGCCGTAAAAATTACTCACGAGAGTGGGAGTGGGAGTGATGTGGTGGAACGCCGTGTTTGGGTGGTGATTCTTTTCTTTTTCAAGGTGTTTGATTTGGGGGAGTGTTTTGGATTGATGATGTCGCGTGGTAGGATCGATTATAGGACGGTACTGTGGAAGTGTTTCGCTTTGTTCCTTTTTCGTGGCAGAGACGAGTTTGGATCGATGCGAGGTGCCGGTTGATTCAATGCTCTTCGGATGGTGTATTTATTGACACAGTACAAGTAGCGAGGGAGAGAGAGAGGGAGGTTTATGTTTAGGTTCGACGAATTATAAAGGAAATTCAATGAATGAGTTGGTGGATGATATGCGAGAAACAGCGTTTGCCTGTCTATTAATTCCATTACATTTATCACGGCGCCTTTAGAGAAAGCTATTGTTTTGTGGAAGAAACTTTTGAAGAACTTGAATCGTTTACAAAATTGTATAAAATAATACTATTGATTATAATAGTTAATTTATTAATATCTAATAAGTTTCTCAAATATCTAAATACCAAACCTTTAATAATTTTCTCTAACAACCTTTCGCAAATATCTCTATCGTAATTTAGGAAGGAAAAAATTGTAAATGAAAAATAATATGAATATTAAATTCTTCTGGTTCTCACAAATGATCTCACTAAAAGAATGCCGGTATAAAAGTAAAAGTTTTGCCCGATAGCCCGAAGAGCCTGATATTGCAAATTGTCATTTTATAGGAAAAAAGAATATAAGACGAGGGCGCAGCAGCACTGCATAGGGGGGCGGAAAATACCTCGGCACCGATGATTTCAATAAAACTGCCTCTTCCTCCTCGGAGCAGCAGCAGTAAAATTTTTCAACTATCTCTTATCAATTTTTTGAAATCTCGAGGATTTTATTATATTTCGCACCCCTTAAGCATAGAGAGAGAATGCACATCCTCTCTTCTGCTACTCTCTTTCTAACGCAGTAAATTTTTAAGAGCGTCTCTCTCTCTTTCAAAATAATTTTACGCCCCGAACTTTACTGCGTATTTAGCATTTTTTTAATAACAATTCATCCCTATCCTGGTGGCCCATGAAAATCGCTTTTCATACCTGCTCGTAAAAAAGTGAACGCCAGAAGAAGAAGAAGTAGGAGGAGAATAGAGTAATCGTTAAATCGAGCATAAATAGCATGAAAAATGCAAGTTGACGGTTGTGCTCCGTCTATCTCTTTCTTTCTCTACGGGAGGATTGTGCTGCTGTTCCTCGTCGCAGGGCGCATTCTCTTGCTCTTGCGTCCCTCCTCGCGGGCTGATCCTAAATTGCTATTTTGTAATCCCGGAGCTTTGCCCCGGGAGAGAGAGAAGGAAGAGCTTCTGTCATCTTATCGCTTGGCATACAAGAGACAGAGCGACGGCAGCGGCCTCCTTGCAAACAGTGCACCCGATCTTCTCTCTATTCTTCGTCCCACCCTCTCACAGTGTCTTTATATCTTTTTCTCTCTCTCTCTCTCGCGCTTTCTGTCCTTTTTCCTCGTACGCATTATTATTCTCTCAGCGGATTTTCTCTTTTTATACATCTTCATATTGTCGCGTGCCTTTCTGCTCTCTATATATGCATTCCATTCCCTCATTGCCTTATGCATTGTAAGAGGATTGACAGAAGGCACACGAGAGGCACCATTTTTTTAGATGATTATATTTATTGCATTCTTAGTCTCTTAATAGTGCAGAAGAAACTAATATAATATAAGAATTCCTAAAAAAGAATTATTCAATCGTTATTCTAGTTTCGAAAAATTCCAAATTACTTTTACGATGTACACACAGTCATAACCATAAAACTAAATTTTCAAAAGTTTCCTTGTAACAGTTTTTTTTTTTATCTTGGAACAACGAAGTCACATAAAAAAAGAAACAGCACATTAGGTTTTAATGTTCGCCCACCCTCAAATTTCAATCTGACTCCCACTGGAAATCCCACTTACGAGATTACATTCATCAAAACCCTAAAATATCCAGTATTATCCCTCCGTCTCTTGAGAAAAAAACATACACGAAACACGGCTAAAAAATTTCGGGAATCCCGGTCCACCTTCCATACATGCTCACACGCACATTCAACCTACGCCGTACATCTCTATTCTTCCTCGTCTCATAAGCACACTCGTTCCCCCCTGCGCGTGCACGGCGCGTGGAAATCGCATTTTCCCCTCCCTCGGGGACACTCGTAATATCGCGGCAGGGAAAATCCGGGGGTGTAGGAATTGCTGCGGCGCGCCGAGATTCTCTCTCTCGCTCGCTCCGTCTATCGCGGAATAAAAAGGAATGTGCGTCGTGTTGGAGGCTTGTGTGTGTGTATGTGTGGCTATGTATGTGTCCTAACTCTCCTTTGGCTGCTGTTTCCCTCACTCGCCCTTAGTACACGTATGTACGTGTATACGTAAGCGCGAAGTTGGGAGTCTGATTCTCGATAGGAAGTTATACGACGTGTAGATTGCGCAAAACTTTGCCCTCGCCCGCTGCTGCTGCTGCTATGTGTGCTTGCGACTGCGATATTAGGATGTAGGACGCGGCGAGAACGTACGGCGACGGCCTTTTTTACGTTCGCGCGCGCTTTTCGAGCGCGTAGACACTGATAAGCGGGTCGATGGTAATTTATGGATTAGCAACGGGGGAAAGTTCGGGATTTCGAAGGTTTTCTGGGCGTGGAAGTTGTCGTATAGTATAGTACGATCAGCAGAATAGATGACGACGGTCGTTGGAGAATCCGAAATTACAGAATTATATTGTACATCGTAACTTTAATTTAGATCAGACCTTTGCTCGTATCTCAATGCATCGTCAAATATCGTTACGTAACAGCTGTTTCCATGTGATGAAATTGACTTTGACTTAATCAAAGTTACCTACACACAGCTTCGAGTCCCACGCGAACTATTCGCAATTACATTAATGACATTTGGCTTCTCCCCATTTAGATTCACCAATCATCCATATTATTTCGCCCAACCCACTCAAACATACTACGTAAGACGTACATAATACGCAACACATCACGTAATAATTCAAAATTTCCATCCACCCAAAATCATCTAAAACAGATAGGAAATCCATCCAGTCCCTTTAACAACTCCCAACTTCCGATTCACAACGTCAACCAGTTTCTCCTTCCACCCGATCGCGGGGATTATACCACCGGACTCACTTCGCACCACCTTGAACGGTCGATCGACGGGGGCAGGGGACTATCGGTGCATTAGCGCGCGTGGTCCAGCCGGTCCAGCTCGTCTTACGCCTGGATCATTGGTCAGCTCTCTTGGCACTCCGGGAGTGTAATCGCCCCGACGATGAAGTCGGAAGGATAATGGTTGGAGTAGGCGGGGGGAGGAGAAGGTTGTGGCCAGTGGTGGTCGAGTTAAGAGGCTCAGAGGGCTAGCGGACGCCTCGGGTCACGGGAGCAAACAAATATGCCGCGAGAATCAATGCTGGATTAGAGCGCTAAGTGTCTCCTGCAGTTGGGAGAGGTACGGGATGGTAGAGGTTTGATTGAAATATCGTTCGAGCTGTGCGAATGCTGGCGAAGCTGTTAGGTTGATTGGGAGAGAACTTTGTAATGGCTCTTTGTGATAGTTTGTTGATGGTTATATCACTGGATTATCTATTTTAGTGCGGAAACGTTTTAGGTAATGAGATTATTACCGATGCGTATAAACCTATGAGTTTGGGAAGTATATGTGTAATCGATCGTTTGGTTTCGGGCGAAGGGAGGTTGCAGTAGTTGTACAGCATAACAGAATTTGAAAGTACCGATTTTCCGTATTCGAACTCCAATTAGAATACATTGTATAGAGATTCATCAGCTATTGAATTTTTAGAGTAGCAACGTATTTGGAACAACCTCTATTAATCGAATCTCGTTTTAATTTCGGTTTCATTTGAAACGGAATTCATTGTTTCAATTCACGAGAATCATATGATACTTATAGCACAGAACAGAAAGCAAAAGCAATTTGAAAGAGTATACGATTTGAGACATTCGTTTTATTGCAAAAGTCCATTCAGGAGATATCAAAGCTATCACAGATTTCCACATCAAATTATTCATTATTTAAATTTGTTTCAAATTTGTTAAAAGTAACTATTATCCCGTCTTTCAGTAAAATATAGGTAAGTTTGTATTTCATCTAGACCTCGATATCTCAATTTTAATCTCAATACAGTATCCTTTGTATGTAAAACTCGTATTTTGAATCCAACAACTCAAATCATCATCATAGCTCTCATAGCGAACCCTTATTACAGCGAATATGAATAAACCATTCGAAATGAAAGCCAATACCGCCACCATTCATTCGTTCGCAAATTGCTTTGAATTCCGGGCATTTTCCTCGAAAAGCCCCGATAATCTTGCGCAATTCACACTTCGAATTCTCCCTTCCCACCTTACTCTCCCGTCGTAAATCGCGCTTACGCGCACATAACACGACACAGCCACCTCCGTTGCTCTCCCGATAAAGGAATCCCTTATAACCCTCCCCAAAATCGCAATCGATTAAACGAGACTCCGGCGCATTATAATAACGCCTGCGAATGCACTCTCCTCTCTCTCTCTCTACCTGCCCCTCCTTCTCTCTTGGGAGGATCGTAATTACCATTGCGCGCGCGCGAGCACGTGATTCGCGCAGCAGCAGCGGCAGCAGCTAGTACACGTGCAAACACACACGGGGGGTACGCGTACTCGCGTACAGCCCGGTGCCTTTATTAAATTGCCATCCCCAACCCGGGCACGAATCCTCTCCTCCTCCTCCTCCATGCCTCTGCTTGCTCTCTAAGTGTGCTGCCGCCGTTACTCTGGAGCGACCCTCTTCAGGATTCCCTCTGTCTGCGCGACGTTGCCACGTTTAAATCTGAATTAACCGCTGGGCGCGTACGTGGGCTTAATCCGCGCGCGCTAAGGCTGGAACTGCTTTTTTAAATGAAATTTTACGGGAGGTCGATCGGGAGAGAGAGAAGCTAGTGAGTTGAACGCTGGATGTACTTACCGTAGAGACCTTCTTACCTGCGCAGCCGCGCGTAGTGCGCGCCTGATGGGATACTATTAGGCTCGATTTTTTGCGGATTAAAGCCATGAGGATGATCTTACGGTAGCGTTTACGGGAGTTGAGCTCGTGATGTCCGTAGCCGTTTCCCGTGGGATTTTCATTTACTCGTCATTTTCCGTGATAATCGCTTTAATTTTAACGGTAGGATCGTCAAAGATTTTAATGTCTCAGCAACGCGTAACTGCGGTAGATATAACGTTATTGTTATTATACGTTTCCGGTTCGCGATCGCCGCGAGCGTCGACAAAAGCCCGGGGCCGAATTTAATCGGAAACATTCATATGATCCAATGCTTCCTACCATTGTGAAACTATGCAAACGATTTCAGGGGCAATAAATTGCCGCGTTGTCGTCGAAAAACGTAAATCAAATCGTTATTAATCCTCCATTCCTGCGTCCATATCCTCAAATTTTTCACCATTTCGCCATCGCTCGTGTCCTCGCTTCCGATATCGTCAGAAGAAAATTTTGTAATCGAATCCTCCACCTTTATGCGCAAGACCACTTCCCCTTTTAATTAATCCCAAAAATTACCAAGTGTGTCCGTTTACATATAACCATAGCGTAAAGTACAGTCGTCCAATTCCTGCTGGCGTGTGTACAGTTTAATTCGAAATATCGCTGCGGATGAAATATCGCGTAATAACCGTTCAAAATTAATGACCGCTTGCACCCCCCTCCCATCGACTGCCTTCTGCAATATGCAAAATGCGCAGCCGCGGAGTGTCGAAGCGCGTAAAATCAGCGCGCACACGCACGCGTATTTGGTTAGGGCGGCTTTTTTATATTCATTGCCCCGTGCGCGAGAGCGATAACGGAGTCTAGAGGGAGCGAGAAAAAACGCGCGGAATGGGATTAGTTCGCGGCGCGCGATTCTCGAACAATTACGAGATCAGTCGGATGTTTTTGCTTCTCTCTGCGCGTGTTTGCTCCTCTCTCTCTCTCTGTATTTTCCTCTCGCTGTTTCTTCGATTTCCTCTACTCCTCCGCGGCACTGCGAGCGTGTGTTTAATCAACGTAGATATCCCTCGTCGGTTTTGAGTTTATAATTGCGCCGGGCGGAATTGTGTTTGACCTAGCGAGCTGATTTGATTTCGAGAGTTGAGATTAGCTGGCTGATTATTGACGTGCGTGATATGTAGTCTTGAAGGCATTTGTGTTATTTAAAAGAAAACTGGTACATTGTTCTTCTATAATATTAACTTAAATTTTGTTATTTTTATCGTTGATAATTTAAGCTAACGTAAATGATATATTTAGTATTATCAGCAATCATCAAATAAGTGGGCGCTGCATATTTCAGATATTTAAATTCTTTTATTACTTTTAAAGTTATGTCGAAACGTGAGAAATTATCGTGAAAGCGTAGCAATATTAAAAGATGCATGAGGGGTTGGGAATAATACTATAGGTACTGTCTGAAAGTTTTGAAAAGTAGATTATTCTTACCAGTCATAATTTAACTTCAGATTTCTTACCTTGAAAGAATTTGCTGGTTATTTAACTTCTAAGTTAAGATTGTAAAGTTTTGATCCTAATCTTAAAAGTTACCTGCACAGATATTTACCGTGAATCGGGATTGTTAATTGAATCTTCTTCTAAATTTAGACTCATGGATAGAGTACAGAAATGGTCGATAATAATAAATAGCATTCGTTTACCTAAACTCAAACAAGCTGAGAACCCCATTCAAGGAATTCCCAAAACCTATGTACATCTCTATCCCAGCTTCACCACCAATATACACCAGGGGGGAAATCCAATTCAAAATTCGAACCGATAATTGAGTTCACCTCGGCCCTTCTCCCTGAGCTTTCAGGGCACCTTTCCACCTTCTCCCTCTTAGCGAAAAGTCATCCTCCTTTCAGCCGTCGATTTCTGGCGGCTACTACTACTACTGCCACGCGAGGCGCTGTCCGTTCGGCCGGGTAAACGCGCTCGACTCCTAAACAAATACTCGAACTCTGTCTCTCCCTCTCACTCTTCCTCTTCCCTCTACCTCTAACTTCCAAGAGGCACCCCAGCACGATGGTTCAAGAGGTCGTCTCTACACTCGAGCTCTCTGCTACTGCTGCTGCTGCTGCTCGCTTTTCCCCCATACGCAGTAGGTGAGCGAAGTTCGGTCGAAGGAAGAAAACTCTCGCCGCGTTCCGCGAAAATGGAAGTAGGACGTGGAAGAGGAGGAGCTGGTGTATTTGCCCGTCAATGAGGATAGGAGGTCTGGATAAACACTCGGGACATAATTAAAAGGATACGCGCGCGCGCTCGCGTGTGGGTTTTCTCCCTCGCTGCTGCGTGGGCGCTTGATGAAGACCGGATTTTTTTGCTCGGCATGATGGCGAGAGGAGGAAAAGTGTACTCGTTAACTCGTGGGAGGTGGAGGTGAAAGAGGGAACGTGTGTGTGGTGCGAGAAAATTGAATCTTTGTGTTTATTTTAATGAGGAATAAGAGCGAGGTCGAGCGCGCGCGTGTGAGCGCTGAAGGATTCGTTTGAGGAAAAGAAGTTTTATGATGCCGGGGGTTGAGGCGCTTTTGTGGGCTGGGATGTGTTTACCTCGGCGCGAAGGATGCGAAAGGGGTGGATTAATAATTACAATCTTGAGAGCTTCCCATGTGGTTTTTAATGAAGCGGTGAGTTGCTAGAGTTCACTCGTGTTTCATAAATGTATTTTTCATATTATCTTGAATAAAAGATATGGAAAGTGCATTTTAAACGTATAAAATATTATACACTGCGACAGTTCACATAATAACAGGATTTTGTAGGTCAACTCGGCACCGTACGAACTGTCTCGCCACTTTGTCCATGACCACTAGCCGCCACAATCTCTCTCGATTCCTTCCAAAATAATCCGGTGCACGGGCGCGCTCATCCCAATTATCATTCGCTTCCGTAACAAAACGCATCGCCACGAACGACAAAACAAAGCGCCGTCTCCGTGAGCATTCAAACAATTCCGAGCTAAGCTCTTTACAACATTGTTTGCTCTTTCCCTTTCCGAAAGACAGGCGGAGATAGTCGTATGCGTATATATGTAGACATGAACGCAGGTAAAAAGGGTGTATAACGCTCAAAAAGATCAGTGGCGTCCCCCCTTTCTTTCTCTCTCTATCTCTTTCTCTCTCTCTCTCTGGAGTAAAAGAGATACGAAGGCGAAAACGGGACGACGTAGACGACGTCTACGTCGATGTTATCCTCCGAGCCGTGAAGCGTTTCGTCAAAGCCCGAACTATCTCCGAATCTCTCGGGCCAATTACGCTGCGCCTTTTCAGCTTCATGCGGCGAGAGATAGCCGCTGCTTTGACTCTGTCTTTCTCTCTCACTCTCTCACTCTCGCTCTGCCGTGTACACGACGACCGCAGAGAGCAAGCCGCTCCGATGCTCAGTTCTCTTTCTCTCTGTCTCTCTCTCGTTTGGGCCTTTCTTCGGCGAAATTGCCGCGGTTCTTTTTTTTTTTTTTACTCGAAGAGGAAGAAAAGAGAAAGAGAGTCCGTCTGTCTTTTGGGTTATTAGTTTTCGCTTATCTAACGTCAATAGAGGGAGGAAAGAGAGTGAAGCTTGTGAGCACCGCTCGGAATGGAAAAAGCCATTCCGTGCTCACTCGTTCTGTGTTTCTGCGGTTCCTTTTCCGCTGTCTCTTCGCTCTGGTTTTGAAGGCGGTCTGCAGCTGAAAGTCTTCCATTAAATTCCGCAGGTTAGTGGATGTTTGGAATCAACGGGTTTCTCAAATTTTCAAAAATAGATTTAGTTAATTTCAAACATTATTGACTAAAATAACATTTAGTTGACTTTAAATAATAACTATCTTGGAAATGTTTATCAAAAACATGCGAAATGAAGTTTGTTGTAAACGTCAACAACATTTCCAAGCTTACGATAAACAAAATACTTAGAACTTACCTGGCTCCAACCCAGCCTCTAGTAGAAAAACTAAACTACTTCCCAGCAATGAAATTACCGCGATAATCCGTTAAATTATGCGGAAGGGAATTTTTTAATTTTTTCTTCCACCCTCGGCGATAAAGCGCAGGCTCACTGTGCGGGGGAAGGAGATTAGGAGCCCAGCCGTCCGCTATCCAGCCTGTCTGTCGAAGAAAACGAGGGCAGCGTCAGCCTCTCTCCCGGGCCATTAGTGTTCTTCCGTGAAGCGTGGACTTTTTGCGCGAGGACTTTATCGTCGGATGAACTTGTCCGATTGCTTTTTAAATTACCGTGGCGGCGGCGAAGCCTCTCGCGAAATTTATCGGCTAATATCCGGGAGTAAGGTGGATGATTCGACGGCCGACGAAATTTTTTCGCGAAATGTTATTCTACTCCGACCGGTGAGAGGTTGATCGCCGATGCCGACGCTTGAGCTGGCGAAAAATGAGCTGCGAGCTCGAGTGACGTTGAGGACTTCGTTTTCATTATCGAGTTTGGCACGGGAGTGGGCGAGAGAGAGGGAGAGAGAGAGAGAGAGAGAGAGAGAGAGAGAGAGAGAGAGAGAGAGAGAGTGAGAGAGGATCGATATGTAAGATGGGGGATGTGGTCCTGTCTGAAGTGGCTATGTGAAGTGTTTTATTTCTAGAGGTAAAAGTTTTTACATTATTAAGGTATTGCGGCCTTTAAAAAAATTCGATGATCAAGTTTTAAATATTATTAGGATGTTGACTGATTTAGAAAACAGTTATTATCACTGATGTTACAAGATCCAATACCATCTTATATGCTACCCATCACAAGGTTACCTTAACATAAGTATTTCTAAATATTGTCATCAAGTGAAAGAATTGTAATACATCTTTATTTTAAATTAATATTATTCTTCGCCATTTAAACTTCGTACCGCTTTCGTAATCCCTGATAATGACTAAAAAAGAACTGGTCTCACATGAAAATCCAGAACTCTCGTTAAAGATTAACAAGCCACCTACGTCTTCTGAATCACTGATTCCGATTTCTCAATTAAACACCCTACAAGACTCGTCCCACCTACCAGACCCTCGCCTTCCCCTCTCTTCAGCTTTATGAATTTCAAAAGCGAATTCTTACACGTGCCTCTCTCCCTCTCGATTTTAAAGGACGATCGTGCGCGGGCAAGCAAGCGACTTTATTGGATTCCCTTCCCTCCCTTCTGAAGAGAGGGCGCGTGGGAGCGCAATATGCCGCGGACGCGCATAAAAGCGAGACCCCATCCGGCGAAGAACTTGAATATGTTTACGCCACGAGTCGTTAAGAGACGGTGCTTTCTTCGTCGAGTTTTATGGCCGAAATGAAAACGTTTAAACTCGCTTCATTTCCAAACGAGACCCCATCAGCCGAGCCGACGCGATATCGCCGTTTGATTCTTTCTTTCTCGCTCTCTCGCTTCCTACCCTCCGACGTAGACGACGTAGACGTCGGCGACTTTGCTCGTCAACGTCGTCAGCGGCACACGCTTTCATTTCCCTTCGCTACGATGACAGCTAACTCGACTTAAGGTCTTTTGCCAATGGAATGAATTTTGCGTGCCGGAAGGGAGCGAGGGATTGAAAAATACCGTTTTGGGGGAGGCGAAAGATTACCTTGCCTACGAATCACCCGATTGAATTGTTGCCCTCGTGCTGCTGAAATTATTCGACATCTTGTAGTTTTTTTCTAAAGACGTATTTGAAAAGTTCGCATGAATGGAAGCATGGAAGTACGCGAGTGTGACGTGTTTCTTTCTAAAGAGGACTTATCAAACTGGCGAAATTAAAAGTGATAAAAGTTATTTTCCGGCGAAATAAGTAAAAAGAAGATGAAAACTTTCCGGAAACGTTGGTTCTCAGGACACCTCCGGTTCATTTAGTATCGGTAGGAGCACGAAAAAACGGAATTAACCGCGGGACTCCTATTAACACAATTATAACGCTCACGAGCTGGTGGCAAATGAAAAGCAGAAGCCACGATGGTAACTCGAGATAAAAAGAGACTGCTCTCTCTTTCCCTCGCTTAATACAATAATTAGCCTTGCGGAACGTCGCGAGCTCCGTTATCCTACGTAAATTCTATCCCCACCCACGTTCTGGCGTTATCGAATCTGCAATTAAAAAGTTCCACAACTAATTTCAATTTAATCGTCCGGTCGCCGTGGTGGAGCAGCGGAGGAGAATAAAAAAGACCGGAATCAAACTTTTCTGCTCTGGGTTCCGTTACACAAGCGGATCCCGAAATTAGGAGGGCCGGCCTTTCTTAGCAATGCAAAGCGGGAGAGTCTGCGGATTGTAAAAAGAGGGAACGATAGCGTAGGTGCGAAAGTTCGCGCAGTTACAATGAGTTCGACGCCTCGTGTCGTCCAAGTGGAGATTCTTCTTTGTCGACGAGAGAAGTTCATATTCGCTTGAAATTCATGCCGCGGGGAGATCGATGGTCGCGCGGTGGTAAATTCGAATTCTGTAATTGGACGACATTTGAATTTTCTCGAATTGCTAAAATTAAAAAAGTTCCCTCTATCTTCCCTCCGTGCCTCGGCTAATTTTGCATACTCGAGTTATTGAACTTTCCCTACGCCCTACCCCGCTGGGAAAACATTTCTAGCATGCGAAACCAAAACTCGCTTACCATAATCAGCGCACGAGGATCCTGCAATTCACCAGAGACATCCAATAATCTTGCAGAAGTGCGCACGAAGAAAGCTGGATCGAATTCGAGGCGCAATTACGCTCACTTCTCTCAGCGAAATTGTTTTAGAACATACCGATCTTTTGAAGAAACTATTATCTTCGAAACGATGACTCCGTGAATTTGGTCTCGATCGCTGGTCCGACCATCAAGACCTCTCCGTCCTCAGTACGATAAGAGATTAGAGCGTGCATTAACCCCCGCGACGAATAAGTCGAGAGCAGAGACAGAGAGAAACAGAGAACGAAGAGAGAGGGAGAGAGAGAGAGTAAGCATATAAGACGCGCGCGGGGCGGTACGGTTGAGGCAAAATGGAGGCGAGCTGGAACGCGCTATATAACTGTATATAGATTACCTCGCGGCCGGATCCGGCTTTTCAGACGCTTAAAAGATTACCGGTAACGAGGACGAAGGTAGATCCGGCCTGCGCGCCCGCGTGGACGACGACGACGAGGACGACGATGACGACGAGGTTACCTTAGGCAGCAGCAGCGCGTCGCCTCCCCTCTTCTCAGACAAAGATAGAGCCGAAGAAGGTCTTAACAGTTTACAACTCGCCCCATCTCTCGTGCCGCTGGCCGCGAGATCATAAAGGTCTTAGCGCTTCGGGAGATTATTGCGCGAGACGGGAAATTGGGTTCCGCGAGTTTGACTCCTCCCCGGCGGGTTTCGGTAATTGATAGGTGATAATGTTAATCGCGTATGCGACTCGCGTATAATCAGGCGTAAGAGAGAATGGATTTAAATAAGCACATTAGGATGTATGAGCCGGACGGGATAATGGCGTACTTCCGATTCGATGTATACGTAATCGCCGGGTTGTAAGTGAGATCAGGCGATAGGGGGTCGTCCTGCCGAGTCATGTCATTTATGAACGTGAGAAGTAAATTTTTCATGGCGAGGTGGACGCGCGGGAGGTGCCGAAGGGGTGTCGTAGATTGAAGTGGCGATTAAAGCCGGCGAAAATGAGATATGGGTTGGGAGATTGTCGTTGGAAGTTTAGTGTCTTTTCTATAAAAAGATCGTAGCAACGAATAGTAGGAGACATGGGTTGGTGTATTTCAGAGTTTTAAGGAATATACCGTCTGGAATATGGTGTGTAAAACTGTTTCAATGAATAAGTGTGCTGTTCAATGATAGTGCAATGGTTGTTACATCGGATATGTATCATTCCCACCCTGATAATCTAGCTGTTGAATCATATTCATGCATTATCTAGAAAAATCCTCAACGCATATACGACATCATTATACCCAATCCAAATCCCCTTCATAACTCACAATCCAAAGCTCACAAGCTCCACTTACACCTCTCCGCGAAACAAGCGCTCTAAAAAAAAAAACGAAAAAACACCAGCGTCCGCTTAAAAAGCCCTAAAAAATCCACTCGCATAAATCACCTCCACCCTCTTCCCTTCGTCCCTCTCCACCCTCAACACTCGAACTTACATACATGAAAGAACACTGCGCCTACACACTGCAGAGCGGACTTTCGAGGGATTTATCCTCAGCCCGGCGAAAGAGTGAATTACGGGTCTCGAAGCTCGGCTTTAAGTAAATAACGAGAGAGTGAGTGAGAGAGAGAAGTCGTAGCATGCGACGGTAGAGAGCGGCGGCGTTGGCGGTGTGTCGACGATCGATACTCTTCGATAGTCGGCGCGCGGAATGAGCAATCGCGCGCTCTGACGGGTTATAAATTCCCTTTGTTCGCGCGCGCGCGCGGCGCGGGCTTCGCTTGGGGGAAAAATAAACCAGAGGGGCGAGTGAGCGAGCTATGGGGAGTGAGAGAGAAAGAGTATGTGTGTAGTGAGTGGGTGTCGGCGGTGTCTGACTGCGCGTTTATTAATACTACTGGGGTGAGAGTGAGAGGTGGGCGGTTGTCGAGGATGAGACAGGTGGATGAGGTTTTTCGAGTGGGTGAAAGGCAGGGGAGGAAATTAAATTGTTGGTTTGGCAGCTGGGACGAGGATATGATTAAAGAGCAGGTATTTGGGTTACCGACAGATTTCAGAAGTATGTGTATGATGTCGTTAGTGATTAGGGTACAAATATCATGGTTTCTATGGTAACAAAATTGTTTTCTCTGATTCGTTGGTTATAAGATGACGAAATAGACCGTAAAATACGGTAGCAGAGTGTTTTACATTAGTTAGCTTTAACAACAAAGATTAAAAAAATAACTCTCTATAGTCGCTTTAAGCTTGTATCTCAACATTTTGTCCTAAAACTGCATGGCAGTTCATCGGCGTGACTGCTGTATTTCGATCATTTTTCAATCGACACTTCAATCCGCTTAACTGCATCGTTCTCTCTGCCATGTTCTCCTTCAACCGTATCATAAAAAAACGTCAAAACGCAGTCACACGTGACCGGTCCAAAAGACCAACCTCACGATTATTCTCAAAAATCCGCCACCATGCAACTCCCACTCTCTCTTTTTCTTTCTCTCACAACCGACGAGCAGCGAAACTTGTTTACACGCGGCACGCCAGTCATTTTTTTTCCACTCCGAACGCCCCCGTCCTCCTTTTTCATAGTTGTACAAAAAAAAAAATAAAAATCCTCCGCGAAAAAAAAGAGAGCGCTCTCGTGCCTCGACTTTCCAGTTTATTCAGGTTACGTATAGAGCTTACGCACGTGCATGAAAAAACATATGGACTGGGCATTCATTGCTGATTGTTTTTTGCCGAATGCGTGAAGTAGATTTTCTGGCCGATTGACAAGTATTAATTGAGAAAGTCCGCCTGGACGCGTTCGGGGCTGTCGGTTTGTCGCCTGCGATCAAGAAATTTTCATTATAGCGAGCTTGCCGTATTGAATTGGAAAAATTTGAAAGAGGGAGATTGCGTATAGTGAAATAGTCGGTCTTTTGGAGTGTTGCTATGATTTTTTTGTTTGTTTACATTCGTAGTTCGAAGTATTTCTTTGTGTGACATTTCTATATTGTTCATTGATTGTTTTCAATTCTTGATTTTTTGTTTACTATTGCAGTTGTCTATAGTTCTTTTCATACTGATATTGATTGTTTATCTATCTCCCAAAGCTTTTTACTGACTTTTGAAAATTTTCCCATTATTATTATCGATATAAAACATGAAACACAAGTATTTGAATATTTAGTTTTAACAAGGATCCGCACTAGATCTCTTGCAAGTACTAGATCAAAAGCAAGTAACGTTCTCCGAATTTCTGAATAAACAACAGCTCCATATACCGAAACACACACCGACACAGACAGCTCAAACACTTGTGCAAAATAACCCCTTCCATCATCTCGCGCCCTCGAAAAAGCGAGAAAGATCATCACCGTCCGCATGAAGAAGGGAAACTCGATCCCCCTCCCTTTGCCCCCCGTGCGTGAGTTTCTCAGTTTGCGCTCACTCCCCTCCTTAGCAGCGCGCGCGCGGAAAGCGACGCTCGAGTTAACTAGTTTACTTCCAGGCCATTAAACGAATCGTCGGTTATACACACAGACTCCTACCCTCCTCCTTCTCTCCGCTCTCTGGGATGAGTTACAACGCTCGGCGAGTTTTCGCGTTAGTCAAATATTTTCGCGAAATATCGCGCAACTTTCTTCGTCTCTCTCATCCCCTACCTGACAAATCGCTGCGACTTTTTCTCTCTCTCCCCTACCGAAAACTTGTTAGCGCGGAGACCTTTCGTAATTCAGCGGCGACTCGAACGAGTGCGCCATTTTTAACGATGCATTATTCATACGACGCGCCTTTAATGATAACGCGCGAGCTCGCCAGAGGAGGAAGAGAGAGAGAGAGAGAGTCTCTTAATTACATTCCAGCGGAGGCAAGCAAGCAAGCAGGCAGGCAGGCTTTCTTGCAGGCCTCCCGGGGCTCTTAAAGTCGGGGGCGTTCGTTCCCTCGTGTGTGCGAGCGAGCGAGCGCACGCGAATTGACCTCCGTTTTTATCGGCGCCGAGTGATTTAGGGGGCCTGCGTTTTCATTTTCTTGTTTAGGGGCCTTTTAATAGCTGTTTTACGGCTCCCGCCGCTGGTGTTCACACGCCCGCGTGCGCACCAGGTTTTTGCCGCTATAGTCGTCCCGCTGGTATAAAGATTTTAAGCTGATGGCGTAGAGAGAGAGAAAAAGAGAGAGGAGGAGAGTTTAGTGGGTCAGGGGTCGATCAGGAGGGTTAATTTTTGTGTGGGGACGTGCTTTCAACTGATCAAATAAATGTTAATGTTGGTAGGTGGTGGGGATTCGAAGTATTTTTAATCTTGGCGCTTCTTTGGTTTCAGGTAGTATGCATTTCACGATTTTTTTTAAATAAGAACAATTTTTTTATAATAATAACATAACTAAATATGTACCTTATGTTCTGATGTTCCTAAAAAATATGATAGTCGTGCACTTTGGTTATACATATTTAATTGCGAAATTTTTTTGTTGCAGGTGAGTTACCAAAATAATTGTTGTACATCCACCGTTACGTAAGTTACATTAAATCTAATGAATGATAAAATGAATCAATTTTTAGCAGAATTCGTTGATAAAAAAAACCACGAATGTAAACCTCCAATCAAATTCTAAAAATATATTAAATTTTTATTTATAACACTGATTTAAAAGCCCAATAAATCAAATTATAAATTAAGTGTAAACCAAGCCGATTTTACATTATCGGTTTTGTTTAGAATTCTTACGATGTTAAAAGTAAGAAGAAAATTATCCATCTTTCTCGGGTTACCACTATACAAACGCAAAAATATCTCACACAAACCATTGACAACCATAAATCAATTAGCCTTAACCCAACAGGTCGTAAATCTCGTATAGAATTCTTATACAAACTTTGCTTCGCAAACCTCGCGCTACATTCAAATCCTCGGTATCCCTGCACCCAATAAAACTCGATTCGCCGGAAACAAAAAGAAGCGCTGGGGAAAAGCTCAGCGGCAGAAATTCGCCGCCACCTACGCAGGCAAGAATGGTCTCGGCGTATCGCGCGTCGCGATATATGTACGCGAGAGGGCAGGATATTGGAACCGGATTACATATTAGTCGTCTTCCCTAGCGCGGGACGACGAACACGTTTGCAGGAAATCGAGTTTACCCGGACGTCCGGGGGACGCGAGCGCACCGCCCGAGAAGCAGGAGCGCATGTTCTCCGGGTGTCCTTCCTGCCGCGCAAATTTTTTTGCCGGAAGGCGGGTAGAGGTTTTT
This sequence comes from Torymus auratus, assembly GCA_900474315.1. Classification (NCBI taxonomy): domain Eukaryota; kingdom Metazoa; phylum Arthropoda; class Insecta; order Hymenoptera; family Torymidae; genus Torymus; species Torymus auratus. The sequence continues at coordinate 32,696 of UXGD01000672.1, forward strand.
ATGCGCATGTATATAGCGGGGGAGAGCTTTTATTTCGGAGACAGGTGAATGGATGGGTGGAGGGGGAAGGGAAGGAAGGGAATGAATAGGGGAGGTGTTAGTTTTGTTTGCAAATGTCGGAGGGAATGAGTGATATATATGGATTGGGATTAATTTTTTGAATAGGTAGTAGAAAGCGTTGGTATTATGTATAGGTAGGTGAAGTGGGTTTCTTTTGTAAAACGTATGAGATCGGGGGAGTGTAGCTTAGGATTCAATGAGATTGTGATAATTGTACGGTCAAAAAGAATTGGAAAGTATATCGATTTTTCGTAAAATGGAATACGTTACGCAGCAAGTTATCAGTTACTGATTTTTCGGAGATAAAATCAACATTTTCAATCGTTTAAGCGTGAAATTTCCAAGAAATTCTGGTTATCGAAAAATCCAAATCTAAAATTTATTCAAAATATTATACGCTCGCAAAATTTAGAATGCTCATTTGACATTTTTTACTTAATGAAAAATCCAGAAAGTAGCGAGTTGTCCTTTTTCGATCATCAAGTATTTCGATCACCAAATTATTATTATTATTTATCAATCACTCATGCATAATCTAGACTCCTACATATGCAAAATTAGCACCTTTTCAACAACAAAATTGTACTGTTCAGCAGATCAGACAAATAAACACCGTGGCCATCTTTTTTTATAATTCAACAAAACCAATATTGTTCAACCAACGTCCACCTCTATCAAGCCTGCTTCGCCATCGATCTTCGCTCGCTCTCTATCAGCGAAACAGCTCACCTAGAAAATTGCGGATTCATGTAAAATTTATCAAATTCCCACACCCTCGGTATACACACAAACACAGACACACCGCCGGTGTGTAATGGCCAACAGGGAGGAGAACCCAACACCGGCACGAGAGAGAGAGAGTGGAAGTGGCAGAAATAGAGATCGAAACTCGTTATCCGAACGCTAAGGCCAAAGAGTAACTAGGAAAAATACCCTCGGCCACTTGATTAACGAGTGTGGGCAGTTCGTTTCTCTCTCTTTCTTTCTCCCCCTTCCACAATCCTCTATTCGTTCGCTCATTCTCTCTGTCTCTCTTTTTTTATTCCTTTGCGCGTTTCTTCCACAGAGCGCGGCACTGCTGTCTTTCCCACCGCGTATTCGGAGAGCAGCTGAGTCCTTAATTAAGATGGGCTCCGCGGCTCGGAATAATTAAAGCCTCCCCCCCTTCGTTCCCTTGGCACAGTGTGAAAATTCAAGTAGTGGATTTACTTTGTAAATACGAGGCTCGATTTTTTGCGCCGCGCCCGACGCGCATTATTCCCGTATACGATTTTCGAAGAATTTTAATTAATGTGTCGTTGTAACGACAGCTGTAACAAATGCTTTGTTTTTCGATTTTTCGTATTCTTTTGATAACATAGTTTTTGGATTAAAAATACACGTTCACTACAGGGGTGGGCTGTGTGTATACGTATATATATATACCGTGAGAATTCAAGAGAAAATATGCCATTGTGCTCTTGTAGAATTGAATTTTTCTCTCTCACCTTTATCGAAAATCATTTCAAAAGGGAATAGTCACTTCAAAAAACGATTTCAACTATCGAGATCGAATAAGGCCTTTGATAAGAATGAATTCAATCGAATATTTTTTAAATCAAATGGAATTCATATGACGGCAGAATTCATGCATTTGCATACTCTTAGACATAAATTCTATATATATACATAAGAATTCCATTATACCGTATTTTAATCAAACTTTCGCGCTCTTCGCACAATCCTTCATTTCTCCTCAATATTTCCTCGCAAAAGCTCAGTAAGACCGCGTCGGAATACATTAACATCACTCATCACTTCTAAAAATACCGGCCCCACTTGGGCTCAATTTTCCCGATACACCGCGTATCCTCCTCGTAAAAACATAAACCACTGCTCATCTCCGTACGAATGTGTTAAGCTCCTCGCTACGGTTGTCCAAATGTTTGCTCGTCGAAAATATGCGCGTGCGCTGCGCTGCCGCGATAAGACTTTTGAGCCCATTGTGCTGGAGATAAGGACGCAGCCAAAAAGCGAGACGAGAGAATGAGAGTATACGTCTTTTCTTGGCTTTCGATTGTGCTGCGCCCGCGCGGGGGCGAAGGTCTCTCAATGGCACCCGCAAACGAGTCTGGGAGTTGAATATTAGCCGGGGCGCGCGTTTGCGCAATCGAGCTTTCGCAATTGGTCCGGCCCGGCACGTCTTTGCTAAGGGAGGGGGAGAGAGAGAGAGAGTTTGTGGAAGTAATTAGTTCCCGCGCGCGACGTTATTTTCATATTTCATTTTCGGGTGATTACCGGGAGGTTTGAGTTTGAGCGGACGACGGAGGCGGCTGAATATAAATTTTATGGCAGATAAGGGCTTGCATTCGTCTTGCGGAGAGCAAACTTTTCTGTCATTTATTTTCCACGAGGTACGTTGTTAGTGTTACTGTTGTTCTGAAAATGTTTAAAATAAGGGAAAATGATCTACCGCGCTAAACAGCAAAATGCAATTATGAAAAACACAGGTAAAAGCTGCTAAAAGTGACCGTAATTTTTCTATAAATATAAAGTCAATGTATACCTATAATCGTACGTCTTTCTTATTAATTCTTATTATATATCTACTAAATGTATAAAAATGGTTTTATCGCGCTAATGAATCTCAAAATAGAGAGCCGATATCCCGCCAACAAAAAGCTCTTCCAATTATAAATACCCGCATCGATACTATTCTCAACTTATTGGCACACAACACACTCTCTCTCTCTCTCCCTTTCTCTCGCCTTGTAATATTTATCGCTTGAAGAAGCCAAAGCAAAATACACACGATCGCAAAAACAGAAACGAGCGCGCGCTAGAAAGAGAGACACTCGAAGGGAGCGGAGAAGCGCGTGAGGGGCAATATCTCTTCGCGAGATAAGAAGATAATATTTTTCTTCGTTTCTCTCCTTCTCTTCCGCGCGCGTTCCTTCGACTAACGAGAGAGAGAACGCTCGTCTGATCACGGGGCTAAATGTGCTTATCTTACCCTCCAATTACTGCCGATTAAGCGTTTGAGGCAGAAATAGTGCCGCCCGATCGGAACATTATCGGCTCCCCCGAGACGGAAAACGCGGGGTGAGAGGGACAGAGAGAGAACGCGCCGGTCAAGAGCCCATTAGATAGGAGCGTTTGTGTACCACCGCTTCGCCATTGTCATAGAGACGTGGGCGCGCCCCCGTTTATTAATACGATATGATATTCACTTTTAGATGGTATTTTTAAAGATGCGCTCACGGTCAGTTTATTTTAGCGTGTGTGTTCCGCGTTGGCGGTGCTAATGTGGTACGGCTTGGTATTATTACTTTGGAATGCTGGTACGGGAGATTATATGAATAATGATGATATAGCAAATATTACTAAATGAATGAATGAAATTAATTACAAAGAACATACGTTTGAAATCTTAGAAACACAGTTTCAGTAGCTGTTGAAAATAGAATTTTATTAGGATTTTGTAGTCAATAAATAAATAAAATGCTAAAAAAAATGTAATATTTAAATGTAGTAGGCAATACATTAAAAAAATAAAATAGATTCATTCTTGATTACCTAATGCACTACTTATCATTCTTTGTTATTGCATTACGAGTAACTACCTTAACCTGAAATTTAACCTTGTATTACCTGATCTATCTTACCCAATATACCTGACAATACAAAACTACACCCCGATTAAACGCATCTTAAACTTTGAATTCCCTATCCCGATACTAATTCCACCCATAAATCTCTGACACAGTCTACCACACCCCAGCCAATCTCAACAATACCTCAAAGACGCTGCAACCAGACATCCAAGCCCATTTCAGCCGCCACAACCCATCTAAATCTGCCGCGCTGCTTATTCAACACGATGATTTTCCGGGCGCGGTCCTCTCTCTCTCTCGCGGTAACGACGACGACGACGGCGGTGCTGCAGCAGCAACAGCATAGCAGCGGGTTAATCCAACAACGCGGCAGTTAATCCGCCGGCAGTAGGACGCGGCTCGGCGGAGCGCAGCGACGGGCCACCACCACCGCCTTGTTTGTCTCGCGGCCTGCAGCACCATTTCGCGTTGCGAGAGAGAGAAAGAGAGAGAGGGTGGGAGACAGAGACTTGACGAGGAGTAGAAAGGTCGGGCGTGGAAGCGTTTAGCGCGGAGGTTTCGGCGATGCGAGGTTCCGGCAGGATGAATGAATGGGTTGGGGTCTTCGAGAATGACGGAGTGCGCGAGGTTGTGTATCGGTTGGAGATGTACGATGAGAGGTAATAAAAGTGGGTCGGTAGGTACTGAGCGATTCTTAGGGGCTGATTTGGCCAAATATGAGAAACGTGCGAAGTTGGTTTGTTTGGGTGTGTTTCCTGAACGAGGATGATGTTTTCGATATCGAAAAATATTCGTTATTCGATCTGTAACAATGAAAGAGCTGGATTGAAATCAACCAAGGAAATATTTATTACTATTCCTTATATAATATTAACGTAATCTAAAGAAAGATCTATCAAATCATAATAATCACTTAACAAAATCACGTTTCATAAACTTTTACTGCCCCACCTCATTCTTCCAAACTCTCCAAAAAACGTGGGTAAAAAGCCGCAACCCTGGACTGAAAATTCCCAAGCAAGTAACGTATACGCCCCTGTTGAGCTCCGTTCCTCTGCAGCCGAGCAAAACACAGGCTAAACAATGCATCCTCAGCGCGACACGGGCGCGAAAAAGGCTCCCGGGCAACGCGCGCGAGAAGTTAAAGCGAAGGACTTCCTTTTTGCCGCGAGACACGCAAGACGCATGGGTAGCTTTCCTCCTCTCTCCGTCCGCCCATAATTCTGCGTCCGATTTGACGCGGAGCTCGCGAGAGCTACACTATGCATGGAACGCCGCCCCGCTAGTGACAAAATGTCGCGCCGGCGGAGGAGGCAAACACAGTCCCCTCCTCCTCCGACACAAAAAGCGAGAGACAGTGAATAAGGGGGAGAGAGAGAGCTGGTGGTGCTGCTGTGGTGAACTCTGCCCCGTGCAGCTGCTAGAAGAGATGAAGTGACTTCCAATTTTTTAGCGTCTTAAGGGTGAAAGAGAAGGAGGAGGGAAAGTTTAAAGAGGCTTACTCGGGCAGGGTAGGCTTTAATTGCTGTCGAGTCTGCGAGGAGGGTTGCTTGGTTTTGATGTTTTTTGTGCTAGGTCTTGGTCAGGTGTCGTCACTTGACGAAGATTTGTTTGGCCAGGAGTGGATATTGTTGCTCATTGTGAGGAGTGCAGTTCTTTTGGGTCGTGTCAATTGACGCTAATGAAATGTCGGTTTCTAGGAGCTTGTAGAGGATTGAACGAGCTGTTGGTGATGTAATGTAGTCACTCATTCCATACACAAAGGGTTTATTAGAAGTATCTGTGAGGATTCATTATACTAATGGTGGTCAATCCCCCATTTCAAACCTTTAGTGAATAGATTCTCTGGTAATCCACGTATGCAGTCGTGTAATTAGAATTTCTCTACTATTTATGAATCAGAATAAACTTGCAGTAGTAGCTATTTATAAAATTATACAAAACTCCCTGCATAGTCGATAGGATTAGGTAAGAGATATAAAAATAGATAAAGCACTGTATCATCACTTCTAAGAACAAATACGTAGAGGATGAAAAAAGATTGTCAAGCCTACTTTATAATTCTCGAGACTCTGATGAATGCAGCTTAACTTATCTATATTTGTTAAAGCCAATACAAAAGAGAAAAGTCAACGACCTACAACGACGTCACATTCCTCTCGTTGAATGAACCAAAAAAACTCCAGTGTCCCGATAGCACGCAAAAAAGCGTACGTACATGGTGCTGCGCAACGTAGAACAGACTCCCATAAATACAAAATTATCAAAAAGAGAAAGCATCCGCTGGACAATAGATCCGACTGCCTCCTCACAACCTGGCACCAGCCCGGTGTGTGTCCCTACCCTACCCACCTACCTGTTTGTTTGTTTTCTCCGTGCACAGCATTCCTAAAGCCCTCGTAAAGTGTTAATATCACGATGGGCGCGCAAAGTGTAAGCGGGCGCTCGCTTGGCTCTCCACCTCCTCTGTTTTTCATCCTCTCTTTGGCCTTTCCCTCCGCCCGGCGCTCTAATTTAAAGCGCGCGCTGCATTGTCGCGCGTGTATGCATGCACCTAGGTACTCGTCGTAGCAGGCAATACGGCGTATATAGACTGGCGGATGGATAAAAGCGGGCCGGGGCGTGAAATAAAAGCGAGGAGGAGAAGGTGAGTTTCCCGGAAGGGCTTTTTCCATGGCAAAGTTTTTTAAAGAGTGTCGCCGGCATATGCACACACACACACATGCGCCCGAGCAGTCGAGTGTCTAGCCGTTTAAGCCCTCGACACCCTGGGTTCTTCAGACGAGACGAAGATTTACTACCGGCGGGGCAAAAATTTTTCTCGCCAAGAGTTTCACCGAGGTAACGCGAACGCGCGCGGGAGAGATATAGAGTTTTCGGAAAATCAATTATGCAAATGCAGAGATTTACCGACGCCGGTGGAGGCCGGTAGCAGGGCCAATATTGGAGCGCCGATAGCGGCTCTCACGCGCTAGAGCTGTGGTATAGTGGTTCGACATTAATGAACCGGTATCGATTCAATACCGGATTAGTGTCTAATTAAAGATTAATCGATTAAAGAGTATATTCTAATGGAGCACCGGGCGGTACCCGCTCGTAGTGCCGCATTTTCCAGCCCCCCTTTGCCGTTGGATCGGCTCTCTGGTTCTGCCAAATATTACCGGCTTCCCCGTTTGTTCAAAGCCGGAGTAACGACGATTAGGCGGAATTAGAATATTGGGGTTTAGTGTAATATTAAAATTATGGTATTCACGAGGGTTGATGCTGATGTAGGGGATCGTTTATGCTTGTTTGGAAAAGTGTTTTGGAATTTAGAATCCGTATTATAGATGACAGTGTTAAGAGGTATAATTTTAGTAACCGTGGATGAATCAATTTTTGAAGCGGCATGTGAATACATTTTCGATCCATTACTCCAGAAACTCTATACTTCGCGTAATTAAATATTCAACGAACATACGCGAAATTACGATAAATCATTGAATACATGGAAAATTCACTTCCTCCCCCCAATAGAAGCATTATACTCACATTCTATTTCGAAACGCGTTTCCTGCGCCCAGAGAATATCCATCTCCTCATACTCCCACAATAATTAAATTATACAAAGCCAGAAGAAAAAAGAAGATCACGTGAGCGGTATTATCATAAAAGGCTCACGCTTAATTATTTACCACCCGACCTCATCGATTTTCCATACTATTCTGCAATCCCCCTCTCTCTCTCTCTCTCAACGTCCACGATGTGTCCTTAACTCAGCGTACTAAGAGCTGCTCGAGAGATTCCGCGCTCTGTATTTTTTACATCCGCCTGTTGTACCAGCGGAACTAAACGGACCGACATTACGTTTTTACGACGTCTGTCTTACTTCCTCGCTCGCTCGCGAGGAGCTTTGTAGACGGAGAGAGAGTAGAGCCTCTCTCTCTAAGCCTCCCGCTAGCGAGCGAGCGTTTCCTCTCTGCGCGCACCCTCTTATTTTCCTTAACCGCCACTGCTGCTGCTGCTGCTGCTGCTACGCTACTACTGCAGTACGAAATCGGCTTTGTTTGCGTATCTCCCCGACGAGTGTGTATTTTTCAGGCTCGCTGTTTTTCGAAAAGATCGGCCATTATTTTCGCGTTTTCCGCTTCTCTCTCTCGCGTGCGCGTGCGTGCGGGGTGAGTAGGTAGGTGCTCTAGCGCGTTCTTTGTTCGGTTCAATTTTGCAGTAGTATAGCCCGCCGGAAGAGTTCTCGAGCGTTATCTTGATGGCGAACGGTTGCCAGAATAAGGGTTTTGTAGGTTTATGCTGAGTTTCGTTGTATGATTTTTAGGAAAATAAATTGACAATGATCGTAGTATTCTGATAATGCTCTTATGGCCCCGAAGATTTTGAAAAACGCTTTAATTTTTTATCATAAAAGATATGATCCTAAATATTGCTGGGGTGCATATACTTTAAACTCTTAACTGGCATAGATCTTTTACTTTTCGTATCACAGCTGGCCGAAGCAAATTCGTAATATACGAAACGGGTATATTGTATTAAATATCGTTCAAATATTAAGAAAATGTAAAAGTTATTTAAAAATGTATAACGTCTATACATAATCCATTGGTTGATAATGAATCAGTAATACAGGAAAACACCTAGTATATTAAGAACTAAATAACACATATGCCTGCAACTATGAACTCTTTTCATAAATATATTCATAGTATTGAGTTTCAGAGCCTAGACCGCACATTTAAGTATTTTTACTTTATTTCACCACACACAAAGGAGTGCACATAAGCTCATTAAAAAAAGAGCCATATCCAGAAACATCAAAACAGCTACCACCACCCTGTAACACGTATACCTAGCTAATGACCTCATCTCACCTCTCTTCCTCCGCAGGTGTGTACCTCGACCAGCTGACCGGCGAGCATCGATGCGCGTTTCTCGCTCTCACACCATGCGCACTCCCATCCCCCGGGGGAATAAGTCGACCTGGCCGCGGATCCATACATAGACTCCGGAGGGGCGAGCAAAATCGCGTTATACGAGCCGGCCGACACGCGCATAAGCTATACGCTCGGGACTTTCGATTGATGAATTAGTCGTGCGAGGATATGAGAATCGACGAGAGAGTTCGTTAGAGCAGCTGGGATTTTTCCGTTGTTGTTTTGCAAAGGCGCGAGACACGTGTTTTTGCATGTCTCTGGTGAGCCGGGATATATATTCTGCATGATTTATGGGGAGAGATTAGCGGGAGCCTGTGGGGATAGGCAACGATGATTCGAGGGGCTATTTTTTTTTGTAGGTGGGATCTGATTATAAGAGGTGCGGATGCTTTTATGAGCAATGTATTGATTTTGGACTGCTCGTAAGTGTGATGACATTTACATTTTGTTAATATATTTAGAAGGAATTTAGAGAGATGGATGAGAAAAAGATAAATAAAAAAGTTTATTAAATAGTATGGAGAATAATGTATACGTACTTTGAAATTGGTTAAATCAAAACGGCTTTGTAAAAGTGGTAATTTATATACTTAATAGCATATTGTCCATGCATATTTCATAATTTTCCTCCGCCATTAAGTAGGTACTGTACAACGAAATTTATTTCGCCGTGATCAAAAGCTCTGTTATTACAACAATTACTCGGTAATGATTTATCCGAGCTGCCGCATAAAGAGGATAAATTTTAAAGCACAAATCCTTTTTATGAAGATAATGTATTGCCCATGCTCTTTAATTGAACTTTCTGTATTATTCCAGGGCTGATATTTATTTTAGCGTTCCATAAATAAGGTAGTAAATGAAAAGTTAAACAACGAGTGTGGAGAATATTTACATGAGAGAAAATGGATCACTAATACGATCCTTTGACAGAGATGTGATTAGCTGAAAACCATCTAAAATAACTGCAAACTTTAGGCCTTTGATTTAAAATTAAAAAAGGTTGTTATGTCGTATCTTCAAATAAACATCTTATCTTCACGATCCAGATCCGAAATACATTCGACCTATCCAATCTTTTTACCAGATCACACGCACATCGTTATCTTCAGTCTTTTCATTCAACGACAAATCAAAGCTCGCGTTCTAATCGCGACGAATCTCCCGCTCACATGACGAGCACTACTCCAGCGATTTTTCGGATTTTCCTCCACCTACACACATACCCACCCACCCACACGTGTATTTTTCTCTATTCCTAGCTCTTTCTCTCTCACTCCCACCGACGCGCGTGAATCGAAATGCAATTGTGATAAATGAACCTACCTCGCGGGGCGCATCAACGTCAGTTCTTCCGTCGCGTCATTATCTTTATCTCATTAAACGGCCCGACGCGCGGCGACGATGGCAGTAGTTTTTCCGCGGCGGCGAATTAGCAAAATCGCGCGGAACACGCGCGAGAACATTTTTCACGTCAACTCGCGCGAGTGCGTTAACGAACTGGGGGGAACGTCATTTATCTTATTTTTATCTAGCAGCGAGCGGCGCGCGTTTCCGCGATTCAATGAATGAACACGAAATAAATATGTTCGATGGCGACTGGTGCATGCGTGTGTAGAGGTTGAACGTGACGAATGACGAGGCTTTTGCCGTACAGAGGTTTCATTTCGTGGGAAGTTAATTTTCCTCTTTTATGAATTGATTATACTTTTTTGTGATGATGTTAATTGATGATATTGTGGTTATATCTTTTTATGGAAAAATACTGATAACGAAGTTTATAAGCGAAAAAAGAATTTTAACTTGCATCAATTTCACTTTCCTATACTTTAACCAAAATCCGAAACTTCCCTCGCGATGTGCAGCTTTTTTTCGGACCGATCGATGAGCTCACACCTGCGCGATCGATCTGTCACTACGGCGAAGAAAAACGAGAGCTCCTGAAAAGACAGCCGCAGAAGCTTCCCCCCCAGAAAAAGCCGCCGGGAGAAAGAGAGAGGCGTCGTAGCGAAAAAAGAACGGCCGAGAAAGAGAGCGAATTTTCGTGTAGGAACCGCGAGTCATGCCAGCGAAATGAGAGCAGATAAGGGCGATTCGATTTATCGCCGATAAGAAAGGCGAGCCGAACGCGCGCGCACAACCATCAGGCCCGGATTGGCTGATTTTATTTCTCTCTCTCTTTTCCTCTCTCTCTTATTCGGCCGATCTTTTACCCTGCCAATATCGCGCCCCCGCGGGGATTTATGCCGCCTTTCCCTCTGTCTCTCTCTCTCTTCGCCAAAGAGATCAAGTTTCTCGGCTTGTTTTACGTTTCGCGTACAAACCGCGCCAATTTGTTTGCCCTTGACTTTTGACGGGCTTCGCGCGCACGGTTTAAAACGTCGGCCGTGAAATTCTTTTTTAGCTCGTATTTTTTTACGACAAAAAAGCGGAAGGGAGATGTCACGTTTTCTCCCCATAGTGGGAGGAGTAACTCTTTTCTTTTTGTTCGTCGTCGCGCGACAGTGTTTTGAAGGAACAACGCGAGGGTGGCAAAGTGAAAGCTCTGACGGTCTTTCGTAAATCACGCAGTTATTGGTAATTTTATGACCTTTGTCCTCTCCCTGTCTCTCTCTCTCTAGAACGTTGTTTGACCCTTTTAGAGCACCTCGGGGAGAGTTTCGTTTTTTATTAAGCGATCCATTGTCGCTACGTGGTTTACGACCTGCGATGTTTGTGACTTCAGCGATGCTGTTTCGAAATATAGATCGACTGCCGTATATAAAAAAAAATAAAGTTATTGCGATGCTGAAAATAATAACGTTGAGAGTTAATATATTTATGGCATAAAAGCCGAATGCGTGTTTTATGCGCGTGTATTATTAATTTGTGGTTCTGGGTAAAGTAAATGTAAATCAATATTGCACCAGAGATCTTTTTGAATAAAATGTAATATTACGTGTAATATCTGATGGATTGTAAAATAACCTTTTCAATTTTCTGATAGAAATTTGTTTGCATTCAGGGATCGCGTTATTTTTTAAAGAATATTCATATTTTATCAAAGAATATATTGCAAGTATGACATAAACCGAGTGATAGAATCACTCGTAATCACATAAAATGAGTGATAGAATCAATATACCAAACAATATTTCAAATATGGTTTTATGCGATGGAAAATCTTTTTCAACTTTTTCTTCCAATATATTTTTACATAATTTTTATGATTAATGCTTTTTCCTAAAGGTACGCCGACACTAACTGAACCACTCCCACTTAGACAATTTTCAAGATCCTCAAAGATATATAAAAAAAGGGAACAAGAAGTCCAATATATTTTCCAATCGAAGCAATCAAACGCCCCATCACAAATCTAAAATATTCCATCCATCCCACCTGGAAGTCCCCGCCTGTCCCTCTCGCACCTCTTCTCTCCCTTTTAATCGAGTTCCCACCCCCCTGGCACGTGAGTTCATTCTCCTCCCTCCCTTCTCTCTGCCCGATAACGAGACAAAGAACGGAAAAACGACGTCGACGACCACGACGTTCGTCCCCCTGAAATTTCCAGTGAGCAGTGGATCCTCCCGCGCATACACGACAGAGCAGCGACCTACCAAGAAGAAAAAAAGAAGCGAGAAATCGATACGCCGGGGCGTCTATCCGGCGATCAATTGATTTGATCCCGGGCGCGAGATACGACCGCGCGGGGGCCCGAATTCCAATATCTCGCGCGAGTCTTCTTCGGCAGGACGGTCACGTCGCGCCCCGAGGAGCTTTAAAATCATTTTTGAAAAACGGATGGGCTGTGTGCGAGCCTACACTCTTTACGAGCGGGGGCAGAATCGATGACGGGGTAAATCGTGGCCGTGAGAATTGATGGTATACGTGTATTGTCTCTGGATTTATCCACTTGACGCTACCTTTTTTCGCTCGTTGGGAATAAGAGATTCGCGCGGAGCTTGGATTTCAGTGTGGGAAGTGTATATCGAGGGCCGCTTTTTTTTGGTGGATGGAATGACGCGAAATGAAAGAGAGAAAGAGAAACGTCGACGATTTGTCAATCAAACGGTTTAACCCGGGGAAATTGAGCCGGCAGAGGATGTTAATTCTGAAAAATACACCTGCGAGATGAGATTGTATCGGCTAATCTCGTTACAGGGGGCGTTCGTATTATGCTTTTGGCTCGCAGCTCTGTGTAATCCCGACGGACAGCCGTCGTTTCGCTTAATTAAAGTAACGCGGGAGCGATGTAACGCGGTTAGTATTGAATCATCACTCAAACCCGTTTTGGAGGATGAAACGCGATGTTTAAGTTTAACATGCACTTGTGACCCACAGCGGATGGAACGAAACTCAATATCCGCTAGGTAGGTCGACTCTTCCAAAGTTAATTAAGAGCTCGTTCATTTCATAAGTCAAGGTTTCACCGTAGCCGATAGACGGAGGCAAACAGATGTCCTCTGTTAATAATCGTTTCCGAGAAATAATAATTGGTTATATAAGGTAACATAACAACTCGTGTCTCTCTTAATTACAATGAATATGAGTTTTTTTTCCTAACAATGTTTTATTAAATCATCGATTACGTGAACTACCGACATGTTCACCCACATGCGGACCGAAATCCTCTTATAATTCAAAAACGAAATCCCATCGAAAAACTACCCTCTCCCTTTATCCCTTATTTATCCACATCAAGCAACAGCAAAAAAGAAAAATCCAATAAAGCCTATCCCGCACAAATAAACGGATCACCTCTAGCCATTATTAATACATATCGTACGCTCGCGTTAATTATCGACGCGTATACTTGTTAGTCGGTGGGAGGAGGGGTCACTTCGTGCCGCGCATTTCCCGACGACGCGCTCCATTACTCCGGCTGGGCGCGGGGGATAAATATCGGGGGAGACAAAAGATTCCGGCGTGCCGGTGAAATATGAGACGGCGGCGGAGAGGAAACGCTGGAACGCTGCGAAGATAACGGGGAGGATGCAGAGAGAAAAAGAGAGGGGGAGAAAAAGGTGGAGGAAAATGAAAGATGAGGGGAGGAAAAATTTGAGGGAGGCAGAGTGGGGACAAACAGGAGACAGAGGTAGTGTGGTGCAGACAGACGAGATGGGAAATGAAGATGTAGGAGGAGGGTAGGAGGGTAAAGGAAAGTATGGGAGAGGAGAAAAGTACGGTAAAAATTTTATTTAAAGGGTAGTGATATTGCTGGGCTTCTGTGATTTCGAAGTTGAAAAATGTGAAAACAATGCCGTAGTTTTGATGCGAGATAGAAGAATTATATTCGCTTCATTAATTAGTTCACAAGCGTAATAGTTTTAAAGTGCGAATCCTTGTAAATAAAACTAGTGTCTTCTTCCTGCATTGAACTTTCACTTAATTAAAATTGACTCTTTAGGATCTGTTCAAGATTGGTTATTTTCTTATTTTTAAACACTGAAAATTAACGAATAATTGAAGTAAAACAAAAAGAAACGGAATCTATATTTCTCAGTAAGGAACCATTACAGCAGTACTCATTTGCAGAGTTATTTGTAGAGATCCATTCGTCTATATTCATACAGTGGTTACGTAAATACCTTATTTAGCTCAGTAAACATTAACATCAAGATGATAATAGCAAAACCAAAAACGTTCATGAGCATGCAGTAACTCACCTCGCACACCAGCAGGCCAACATTGCACCCCGGTGATTTTTGAGCATAAATATTTTCGTACCTCCATTCGCCGCTGAATTAACTCTGCAGCAGCATCTTACAGATTCATGCCTGTCTCTCGCATCCCTTATTCACCGCCGCCTCCTGAAACATTCACCCGCGCGGCTGCATACAATTCTCCCTTTTCCTCGTTGATAAATACCCGCGAACTCGGCCAAGATTTATCAGGGCGACAGATCTCCGAGTGAATAAATAAATAACGATTAAAAATGTAACTTTCTCTCTCTTTCTCTCTTCCACTGCCTCACCCTAGAACTTAACAAACATAATTATTACAAAGGAGGGAGGGAGAGAGCAAGCGCACGGGGGATGATTTAGATTCCTCCGGCTGGAAGATAGAGGATGAAAAAGCCGGGCACAGTGCAGCTGCGCTCTGCCACGATAAATTCCGGGACAATCTCGCTTTGCATTGCCTCACGATAATGTCCCTCTTTAATTATTTATCGCGTAAGGGGGAGGCTCTTTTTTTCCTAACCGCTTCGATGAATTAATATTTTCAACCGCTACTGCTGTTGTTGTTGCTGTTGCAGGATGGAAATTGCACGCGTGCACAGACGCATTACACTTTACAATGGGGAGGGAGGGAATTTCGTGCAGCTCCCTTGCGTGTTCGCGACTCTAAGTAGCCGGCAGTTACGGCGGGGAGTCTTAAGCGTTGTATGGGTGTGGAGAATGGGTTTAGTCCCGGAACACGTGTTGTTCTGGTGTTTTCTTTTGTCCGAGAGGAGGTTAAGGGGATTTAAGTGATATTTAATTTACTTTTTTGGTACGTACACGTGGATGTGGTGATAATTTGGCTTGATTTTTCTGGAAATATTTAATCTTCATCATTTGTCTTGACAGATCGTTTAAATTTAGTATAATATTTGAGCAGCGTTTGAAATGAACTCCTTTTTTATTCATGACTTTGCTCTGAACATTTTATTAAGATTGAGTTCATTTAATTTTACAAAATTGATTGTTTTTGCGAGATTGAATAATGACATTTGTAAAAGATTTGGTAGCCACTGATAGTCTTTGTTTCACTCTTGAATTGGATATTATTACACTCATTAATGAAGAACTATTTTAAAACATGTAATTCGTATGTCGCGCTCAATTTCTAATTCTTTCATGAATAATAGTATGACATTTAAATGAATGAAATTATGGAGCCTATCTCAACATTAAAGGAAATTCTCTTATTTCACTTATGTATGCAATCGACTGAAAATATAGATAATAAGTATGAAAAATGTTTAATTTATTGGTTGCGCGAAACATCTTTTCGAAAATTTCTGGTCAATTATTAGATCAAATGTGAAATTACATAACCACAAAATATTTATATTCAGTTTACTTATTGTTAGTAATTTGATCATTTAGGAGTCGCATGAAATATCTCATTTAAATATGGAAAATAACAGTTTGATGTAATGTTGTAATATTTCTATGTAGAGTTTAGCGAAACTCGTATTCCTCCATTTCATTTTATCTCTCGTGCACGTAAATTATTCCATTTTTGTTCTGATAAGTATAAGACGAACGATGAAATGAAAAAAATTGACGAATAAAAAGTTTGTCAATTCTTTGTCCATTTCTAGTAAAACTATCAACTTATTATGTAACTACTGGAACTTCTTCCCCCCATCGTCACGAACCAGATAAATAAATCCATAGTTTTAATAAAAACGTGAACAGACTTAGCTTCCCAAACTAATCATTGACTACCACACACACTCTGTGTATTTAGCCTCACACACATACACACACACACACACACACACTTACTGCAATCATCTCTGGAAAAATTCGTTTTCTTAATTAATCGCCCCCAATCAAAAGTTTTTCATTCAATTAAGACGGCAAAGCGGCCTCCCTATCATTCGCAATAATTGTTACAAGAACGCGGGCGCGTATGAGACCCGAGGACTCGAAGGCGAGAGAAGAAAAAGTAATCGATCGGAGAGAGAGAGAGAGGGAGAGAGAGAAAGGCGACACGGGGCTCCTTTGGGAAATTCTTGGCATTCGCATTAGTCGGTAGAAGAGAAGGAAAAGCTCGCTTGCGCTAAAATTGTTCGTATATAGGAGGGAGAGAGAGAGAGCCCCGCTGGCTTAATTGGGGTCTTGCTCGAATTCGAGTTAGGAATTACTGTGTGTAAAGTTAGAAAGTACGGCCGTTCTTTTTTCGCGTCGCCTTCCCTTCTACTTCGGGACTGAAAATTCTTCCGACGGCGGCGATTTCCAACTCTTGTTATTATTTAATGCGCCGGACAGTCACCGGGCTGAGGCTAATCCTTTTATACGACGAGACGGGAAATATAATTTTGCCCGTGACTACCTCTTTTTTCTGGTGTTTCTTTTCGAGCAGTAAGGGATGATGCTCGCTAGCTACTTCGTTAAGAGCGAATGTCCACTTGAACGTTGCTAGGGTAGATGCCTTGTGAACCTGTGAGATAGAGAGAGGGAGTGAGAGAGGGGGGGGGGGAATGTTCGCTTGGCTTGCAATATTATGAACTGCGGTTTGTTGTTATGGGATTGTGGATAAATTCAATTTCAGGGGTATAATGTATTAGCCGAGGAATTCTGTAGTAATATGGTTACAGTACTATAAATGATGAGGGCTGAGTTGTAAAATTAATTTATGGAACTAGTTGAGTGAATTCAATTTTAATGTCTTTCATTTAATTAAATTTTTATAGAAAATCTCTATAGAGAATCGATATGATGTTCAGATGCATTTTACATTTTCAATTAAAAAGGTTACTTTTTTCAAATCTATTTCAAGATATCGGGCTTTGCCATTTTACGATTTTCAGTTTCTCTTCAAATTATACAAATATGTATCACCAGCCTATAACAGTAGATAAATAATTCAGATACGTACGAAGCGAATAAATTTTTAATAGGTAGTGTTAAGAAAAGAATTTTAAATTGATGTAGATATAAATAAAAGTAAGTTCTCCGGATAAAAATAATATAGCTATACAAATTGTTCTGAAAATGTATGCGTCTGTAAACATAATCCTGTAGAGCGCAAAATTCCAAGAAAAAAGTTCCTTTACCATT
>UXGD01000673.1:0-50024 GCA_900474315.1 Torymus auratus
CGTAATCGGTCAGCGAGAGAGAGAGAATGACAGCAAAAATTGAGCCCAGCATTTCATGTATATGTACATGTAGGATTCATCGGGCGCTTGTTTCTTTCACTGCGTCGTCCGAAATAAAAATAATAACAATAGCAGCAGTAGCGATAATGCTAATGAAAAAGCCTCGAACCTCGTTAATACTTGATATAACCTCTACCGCAGAGCGATTCGCGGTGGGCGGAATGAAAAAAAAATCGGTCGTATCAAAGCGCTTTTACGCGACTCTCTCTCTCTCTCGCCGAAAAAGCGAGACGCGAATAGAGATCGACGCTGGTATATACCTATACACACCCTGTACGAAAGGAGAGAGAGAAGCGACGCGTGGGAGGAAGAGAGGGAGAAAAAAGGATGTCAAAGCGCGGAATCGCTATCGACCGGGCGGCGTCGCGCTTTTTTTGCGGACGGGCTCGTTAAACCGGTAAATGAATAATGAACGAGCCCGACGAGTGCCGTCGCCACCGAGAGAAAAAGGGGCTGCAGGACTCGCGCCAGGGAAAATGCCAGAGAGCTGGAAAAAAATGTCCGCGTGGGGTGGGAGGAGAAGTGCAAGAGAGGGGCCGCGTAAAAGGGAGATTGATTGATTTAATAAGCGTGAAAGAGAAGCGATAACTATTCGTATAATGAATCGAAACGAAAGCTCTCGCGTGCGGCCGGAGCGAATGAATGCACGGTGAACGAAATTTTTGCGGTTCCTCTCTGACGAGATGGTACGCGTGGAACGCGCGGATTTTGATTTTTAAAGGCCAGATTATTCCTGGAATTACTTCTATATAACGGCGTGCGGCGGTGTATTCATTAATTAGGTTATATTTCAGCGTTAATGCGGTGTCGGGATAAAAGCGGACGAGTAAATTTAACGGCGCCTGCGCTGTGTTTTGCGTCAATCCGATTTGTTCAATTATCAAAGACAAGCCGCTACTGCTTCTACTATGAACTACTAATGAGGAAATTCAGCGGTTATTTAATAAAGTCTCTCAATTACGCGCGAATTAAATACCCTCTTCACCGGCCACCCGTACAATTAGCCAATAAAATTAACATTCGGTAATAAGACACAAAAAAAATCTCATCGTTCCTCCTAAATAATTCGCATCAATCCAAAAGAAGAGGAAGAAAAAAAAGAAGGTTCGCCACACGGTGTTAACTTAAGCGCGCGCGCTTCCGCGGCCTCGTTGACGATGGGGATGGATTTTATTTACGAGCGACATTAGCGTTAACAGGGGGGTCGCTTAATGGCGGCCGCGTGGAATTGGATTTTTCGAACACGCGCGCTCGATGGCAGGCAGGTGAGGCGTAAAACTCTCGTGCGACGGGCGGCAAATGGCTCTTAAAATTCTCGCGCGATATCGGCGAGTCGTGGTATAGTCGCGTTCCTTGAAGAAGCGACCGTAAAAGTTGTGGCTCGAGGAGTGAGGTTGGCGCTTTTTTTAAATCTTGGTTGGGGAAGGCTTGCGAGGTTGTTATAAGAGTTTCGAGGCGACGGGAGTTATTGATAAGTGTATTAGATGAGTGAGGTGATATAAACGTGTTTGAATACATTTTTGTTGAGTAGCTATGATTAATTCCAGATCATTATAAACGTCTGACTGAATATGTATGTTACTACTTACTACTTACATAATATATGAATTAATTAAAAATTGCTTATTTTTGATATCTTTGAAAACGCTCGAAATTTAATTATTTTCTTCGCAATTACCAATCACATTACAACTTTTAATCCCCAACAATTGTGTTGCACCCAAGTTGCAATCTTTACAATTTAATAAAATTACATGACAAACCTTACGAGCTCAACTTCAACACCTGCATCACCGTATCTCTCTCCCCTCATTCCCTAGTATACACACCAGCCCCAGTCACCCATAAACCCAACCCCACCCACGAACAGCGAGCGACACTTTTCCAAACCGTGTCTACGAACATCTCGCAAACTCTCTCTCTTCTCTCCCGGCCGCTAATTACACCGCTGCGTCGTTCGCGCGCGCGAAACTTTCTCTCCCTCCTCTAACTCCCGCGCGTCTTCTTAACATTTAAACTCGCGGCGGTGGCGCAATTATCGTCGAGCTGCCCGAATAAAGCCTCGCTGAGAGAGAAAAAAGGAGAGTAGTAGCCGACCGC
Source organism: Torymus auratus (assembly GCA_900474315.1). Taxonomy (NCBI): domain Eukaryota; kingdom Metazoa; phylum Arthropoda; class Insecta; order Hymenoptera; family Torymidae; genus Torymus; species Torymus auratus. The sequence continues at coordinate 2,161 of UXGD01000673.1, forward strand.
GAGAGAGACAGCGAGGAAGAGAGCGAAAAGGAAGTGGGCACCGCGGCTCTTTAAAAGTCTTTACAAGCGTCGGCTGCAGTGGCAGCAAGATAAAAAAGAAAGAAAGAAAGAACGAAGCGAGAGGAAGCGCGCTATCTCCCGCCGCATTACGCGCGCGCGCAGCGAGTGAGAGAGAGAGAGAGCAACAAGGGTCTTTTAGCACTTTTACGACTTTCATGAGTCGCGAGCCTCGTGCCTTTACGATCCCGCGCGTCTCGTCGTCATCGCGAGCAGCAGCAGCAGCATCCGTATTAAAAGACGCGACGGGCATTTGTCTTCGTTCGAGAGGGGGCCTCCATTAGCGTGTCCCGAGAGCGAGCTGGCGCTTTATGGCGGATTTTACGAATGCGCGCGTATTATGCGCTGCTATACGCGAGCGAGAGAGGATGAAAAAAAAGGAGGCGAGATTCGCGCTCGTTAACGGATCGTTAACCGTTAGCGGCTTAAATCATTGCGAGAGACAGGCGCTGTTTTTCTTCTTTCTCGACGCCGTCGCTTTTTTGTCTCTTCTGTATACGCGCGCGCGGCGTGGAAAGTCGCTGGGGTATGATTTTGATTGTCGACTGTGCGGTCGTTTGCGAGCGTAGCGTGGAATTATATGCCGCCACGTATAGAGAGTGTGATGAGTTAAAGGAATTGCGCGTGCAAGGTGTTGCTTTGTGTTGTGCGCGGGGAACGTGTTGGTTCGAGCTTAATGAATAAAATATTGTTGTTTTTTTAATGGGTGGGAAAATCGTGAAAGAGAAACACCGCTTTTATACGGATAAATAACATCTTTACCCGTAAATTCATACCGCGATATATTTGTATTAATTCGAACGACTTCACTTATATTTATTCAATCAAATTACATTTCGTATCGTAAATATATCACGCTGTGTAATAACGAATATCGTTGATATAATATTTAACCCCGCGTGGTTTCCATCAATAATTCTAATATTTACCCTCCACCGTACCGTTAATGTATATTATACATTATATATATTATGTACTACAAATAAAACTCCAGAGAGTAACGTAACACCTCGTCACATTAAAATTGCTCTTCAAACAAATCCTTACATTCCTTACACTCATGTTCCTCGCGCGTCTCAAGGGAGAGAACCACCATCGTGCACACACATATACTCGAATCCTCCGAGGCACTTCCCACGCGCCCCCGTTAATTACTAAACGACGATTGATTTCGAATCCATTCCATTACGCTGCGCGCGCGGCTTTTACGCGGTTGATTATTTAATGGGCGCACTTCCGCGGGCGTTCGCGCGTTAACGCCTCGGCGAAACCGCCACCGCCGCCGATGATCGTGCAATATTTACAGCGGTTCATTGATCCGCGGTCTACGTCTCGAGAGAAGAAAGAGGGAGTGAGAGAGAGAGTTAGTAGGTCAGACCATTGATTTCATTTGCGCGAGCGCGCGAGTTCTGTGAATGGCTGTCGTTCTTGCGGATTGCGCGCGGGCCGCCGGCGGCGGTAACAGACGGCCTTTGTGTTCGTGGTAATTTATCGGGGAGGGAAAAAAGCCGCGCCAAGCTTGAACGAAGGGTATTGAAATTGCGGCTATAGCTAGCTGCCGAGCAAGCAGCAAAAAAAAGGGTCATTATGCAACCGAGCTACCGCTGACGCTTGGAAAATTCGCTCGATACGGTTCTATAGTATATTATAGAGTGTATATATTGGCACGTAATGCAGTGCAAACAATAATATCGCTGGGTATAAAATTACACTCGTGTTTGTTCATATTGAGCTACCAATTTTCTATCCTATCACGTGTCACCCACACACTTTTCTCATAATTAATCACCCGAAACTCGACGCGACCATAACCCTGCATAACCGGAAAAATCCGCGTGATGCGACTTCGAGTATAAGCTCGGTTCTCCGACCGCGTCGCGTTTTATACCCTCCGCGCTTTTATCGACGGTCGCGCGCGGGTGCGTTAGCGTTATGCCCGGCTATCAACGCGGGCGCGTGCAGTTCTCATACTCCCGGGGGTACCGTTAAGAGGCTCGCTCGCGCTTATACGGCCCGCTGGAAAAACCTACGCGTTATATCGCGGGGGGGCGACCTTTGGGGGCTCTACATACGCGCGGGTGATGGTTTAGAGTTTCATCGCCGTTGCGGTGAATCTTTTAAAGGTAGAGAAATTTAAAATTTTCACGGGCGAACGCGTATATAAAACGACGACGTTTTTTCTTTTTTCGCGCTTTTAATTTTCTGGAAAGGTGCACGGTAGTAGAATCTTTTGAATTCGCGTGCTTTAAATATTTGCAAAACAAGTCGACCTCGGGAGCATTGAAAACCTTTTGCAGGGTACAATAAAGGGCAAAAAATCGAGGCACGCGGTAGGAGAAGTAAATCAGAACCGAACAACCTTACCGCCGCCCGAACAAATAACCGCTACTCCACTCGTCGCGTCTCGCCTCGGCCTTTTATCTCGCTCCTTTTTTCCGCCACCTTTAGCGCGACCGCTTTATTCGCTTTCATTTCTATGCGCGCGGAGCCGGAGGGGAAGGCGTTAAAAAGAAATGTCGTTCGCCCCCGGAGAGAGAGAGAGAGAAGAAACAGTCCGCCAACTCGGTCGTTAAGGACGATTTTCATAGCGCCGGGGAATTACCTCGTCGCCGCCGTCGAGCTGCAGCAGCGATGATCCCCCTGCCGCCCCTCGCATTTCCTCTCTCGTTTCCCATTTGAAAGTCCCTCTCCCTCTTGCACGGCCCGAGAATATCCCTCGGAAAATCGCGGGATTATTCCATTTGCCGACGACTGCGACGACGCGCTCGCTGTAAAAAAAGAAGAGGGTGGGGAAGAGAGAGAGAGAGGAGGAAAGTGGAACTTCACGGCTCGCACTAATTCTGTCCTTTCAAACGGATTTTTCTTTCTCGCGCGAGAGAGAAGAGGGGAAGGGAGCAATAAAAAAGGCGCGCGTGCGCGCGGATTACGAGGCAACGGCCGTGCGATATTAAACGTCCGCGAGAGCTGCAGCAATGCCACGCGCACTATTTTACATTCTCTGCGTCGCGCGCTGCTGTATGCCCGTCGTGTTTTTTTCTTATCGCCTTTATACTCTCCCGGTGCACAGGGTGGGAGAGACAGGAAAGCATTTCGCCTACTGCTGCTTTGTTGTTTTGTTTTTTTTTATACTCAGCTTTTGTCCTTTTTCCATTGGCACGGTTCCGCGATTTGCGAAATCCTCGGTTATTAACGTCGAAATGTTTTTTCGCCCCGGCCGGAACCGCAGATTCTCTGCTTTTAGTGGGAAAATTAGTGAAGGAAAAAGTTACCACTGTTATATATATGAAATGTGCAGCCGCGGTGACAAAGCTACATGGCGTAGTGCCACATGTTTTCCGTCCAACATTTCCCTCATATATAAATCAACTTGGAAATATTTTAATCACCGCTCTCTAACAGTGTATATATATAAAGTAACGAGATTATCTAGAATAATTATCTCTCCCAATCTCTTCATCTACTCGCACCCTCCGTGAAAAATCCCCTTCGACCCCCGGCATATTTATCCTTAATTAACCTTCCCCCTCTTGCAACGCAAATTGTTTATCGTATACCCCACTATACCTCTCCACCTCCTCTCGCCGACAAAGTTACTCGTTGTCGCCGTCATCCTCGGTCGGCGACGTCTTAACGAGGCGAGGCGCCGCTGTGCGCAGGGCCCTTCGCGCGCACTAATTTGGGTTTTGTGCGCGAGACGCGCCCGCCGGGCGATAAAGCGAGGCGACGGGGAAGGAGGCGTTTCGGGATTCATTTGTTATGCGCAAGAGAGAGTGTGTATATACTCTCTCGCCCTGAAAAACGAGGAGCGAGAGCCGAGGGGTCGGTAAATAATTGGTCGTTAAATGAATAAGAGAGGAGGGGAGAGAGAGAATCGCTGCGTCGGATTAGTAAGTTGTGAGGGAGGAAGGGTGGTTAGTTAGGCGTGTTTGTGTTGCACGGGGGTGCGGATATAGGTGTGCTGTATATATAGTGTGGAGGGGTTTTTTGGTAGGGACCGCACGGCGTTGTGTTGTGATGGGTGAGTTTTTAAAAGTTTTATGGTGATGGTATAAGAGGCTGGTAAAATAAGGTTTATAGTCTTTATTTATTTACGACCGTATAATAGATACGAAATAAAGAATTGATATTGTTCAATAAAATAAATCACGGGACGACAATTTGGGAATTTATACTACGTACCGAGGACCATAAATCTCTTAGTATACTTTGTCCTCTCTCGCAACGTCTCAACAATCATCCTAATTAGACGCTCACGGTAAAGTAAATCCCCCGAAAGAATTCCAAGCGCTACAATATATCCGTCGCATCAGAAGCCAAGAGAGAGATAAAACTCGACTCAAAGAGCGACGAGCAAGTAGTCGTATAGTCGTTGTCGTCTCGCCGACGACGTCGCCTTTCTCACTCCGTCGCGAAGAAAAATCGAAAGACACCGAGTGAGAGCGAGAACAAGAGCGCAGACACCCGGCCAAGTCTCTTCCTCGCAGACGGCACGAAATTAGGAGAAAGACAGAGAGAGAGAACTCCCCCGTGTCGAGATCCCGCATTTCCGCTTTGTTATACCGAGCGAGAACTAGCTGGTGCGCGCGTGGAACGCCCCCGTTAATTACGCGCTCTCTCGCGCGCGCGTACATTACGTACTAAATGAGCCTCGAGTTCGCCTTTTCTTCCACCCGCGAGAAATGGCTGTTTTACGGGCCGCGGATTTTCCGGGAGTAGAGGAGGGGGAGAGAGAGAGTAAAGTGCCGTCGGCGCGGAAACTTGGCCGGGAGCGCGATAATTTATTCCGAGGGGGAGCTGTATCGTTTTCACGCTTCGCTGCGGGGCCGAGCGCCTGCGCGTGGGGCTGAATTCAATGACGATTATTATTATTAGCGGAGAGGAAGAGAGGGGAATTGGAAAATGTTCGTGTCTCGTTAGCGAGAGGGAGGAGAGAGAGAGAGTAGTACTTTGTAGCGTCGGGTGAAAAGGGAGGTAATGATAAAGTGTGCCAGGTTGCAACGCTGTGTGATTTTTCTTCTAGGGTCCGACTAATTGAGTTGATGAGTTTTTCTTTTTTGTTAGGATAGGTTGTGTTTGTGATTTTTATCGCTTGATTGTCTGTTCATTTTTAGGACCGAAATGTATTTTTATACACGAAAAATTGTAGTAGAACGCCATATATACGTACGGGCTAATTATCGGATAGTCTCAAGGACGATAAATACACATAATACCACGAGCTCGAATGTAACAAAAGCTCAGCGGGTAAAGTCATCGCTTACCTATATACTCTCTCCCTCTTTCTCCTACTTCCCGGCGGCAACTCCCTCGCACTCGCTCGTACGTGTGTTTACCCGCTATTAAAGGAGCAAAAGGACAATCCGAGTCGGCGACTTCCCTGACCTCTCACCCCACCTACGCTGCTCTCTCTCTCTCTCGCCCACTCGTTCTTTTTCTCCGCTCGGAAATACGTCAGCACTTTTTCGCGCGCAAGCGTGTACGTGCGCGCCCCAGATGGCTAATCGAACGCGGACTTTGCGGACTCGTAAAAGTCCCTCTTTCTCTCTCTCCCCGCGCTTTTCCATCAGAGGGAACAATATCCATTTTTCTCTCGTCCCGATCGTAAATCTCGCCGCTTTTATTTACTCGTCCACCTCGTTGCGCGCGTTCCTTTAATTAGGGACTCCTTTCAGACATATAAATTGCCTGTTTCTCCCTCCTTTTTTTCTGTCCTTTCTCCGTGAGTAAAAATTTGCTTTCGCTGCGTTTTGGCCGCGCGTAATGGCTCGCGTAACGCGTGTGTCTTGTGTGCGGAATTTCTTCGTGTTCTTGGAGGGGGAGAGCGACGCGTAGATATGCTTGTATCCGAGATTTATTTGACTGCGCTGGACGCTTGCCAGTGCTTAATACATTCATTGTACTTCAAATTATCATTTTAACTTCAAAAACGTGTGTTATATATAAATTAAACCCAACAAATTGCATTTCGCTACTCTATCAAAATCTAAATAAAAATGCTAGAGAAATCTTCTTTATCGACATGACAACTAAAAATTTTGAGGTTAGCGTAACTTTAAAAAAAAAAAACTTTCCATTAAAAAACAAGCGATAAATTATTTTGTCCGACCACAATCTTCAATTCCATTTCTCCCCTGCAACCTCGCCCCCCCACATAAATAAAAACCATCGCGTTCATCAATCGCGAAGAAAAATACACATCATACAGAACACTCGGCCTCTCCATCCACTCGCTTCGTTATGCCAAACAAATCAAAAACAGTCGCTCTCACCCGCACCGCAATGAGCATCAATCTCCTCTCACCCTCTCTTCATCCCAGCTCTACTACTACCACCACGCACCCACATATAGAACGCGAACGAACGTACCCGCTCATTCGGAATGCGCTCTCTCTCTCTCTCGACCAAAGTCCGCGCGTTGATCGAAGGCCAATTAGCATCCGGGTAATCAAACACGAAATCATACATCGCCCGCTCGCTAGCTAGCTTCTCTCTCTCTCTCATAAAGGCCGCACACAGGAGAACCGCGATAATCGCTGCACTGCGCGTCTTTCTCTCTCGCTCTAAAGCCCCCCCGGGGGGCGTTCCACCCACACTCGTGAGAGAGAGGGGGGCAGTCCGTTAATGTTTAGCGCAATCAGCGATAATGGCGGTCTATGGCGCGTTTAATCAAGGCAGTAGCCCGTTGCGGCTTGCGGTCCGTTCTCTCTCTCTCCCGCCCGGGTGTAAAGGAAAGGGCTTTATAGCGTGTGCGGGTAGCAGCAGCAGTAGCAGCAGCAGAAGGGGAGGAGGAGGAGGATCGTAAAGGGGAGAAGGGGGGATACATCAGGTGGGCTTAGCGGTCGCGCAACGCCTCGGCCGCCGCCAGCGGCGAGTGGCCACTGGCCTGAACAACGCCAGACCGCACGCTTCTGCATACTCTCTCTCTCTCTCTCTCGCTGCTACACCGCTGCTGCTTCTCTTATTCGCTCGACACGTGCACATACACATATAATAGTAGTACAGTGTGTGTGCGCGTATAGTTAGTACACGGGTCTCTTATTCGCGTCGCCACGGTGCAGAGACGAGGTCTTGGCTGTGGTTTGCGCTTGCACGGACATGTATATACTTCGAGCGAGTGTGAAATTGAAAAGTCGTTGAGAGAGAGAGAGAGAGGAGAAGGTTGGTTGATGTGGGTGACGAAGTATGTTGGATTAACATGCATGAGGTTAAGTGAGATATCGGGTTATATGCTCGTATACTCTTGTACATTTATTTATAGCGTAGCGCATTCTGATGCGATCGGCAATAAGGATCATCACTTGATGATTCGTCGTCCAGTCAATAAGCACGCTATTATTGTTAAATCTATATAACAATATAACCCTTTAATTACAACCATCGTCGCTTCCGAATTCGCAAAACCATCAATTTCACCTCTCTCGTTTCACACAATCCTCGCGTAACGACAAATCCAATAGCATCACCACGGCACTTTCATATATACATATACACCGCGCGGGGCCATAACGATAAACTTCAACATTCGAATTCACTTACTCATTAACTCGCCCTCGCGCGTACCCGTGTCTCTAATCCCCCATCGGCTAGCGCTGACTCATCCTATACCCTCACACATACACATATACGAACGTAACAATCAGTCTCAACATTCGTATTCGCTTATGCATAAACACACACACTACTGGCACTCTCTTTCTCTCGCACACCCCCGCGTGTCCATTGTACATACACATTGCAGAGACTCGCGCGCGGCAGCTCGGTCCGGTATTAACCCGACGGCGTGCGCTTTAGATTTGCATACACGCGCTTGCTTGCTTGCTAGCCGCGCGCGACGTCACCGAGCCCTAATAAACAGCGACGGCGCTTTCAAGGTGTTCTTCACTCTCGTGTGTATGTATATATACGTGTACGGAATGGGTAAACTGACCGGGCTTGCGGTTTGAATCGGGCTCGCACGCGCGGACCTGTATGTGTGTATACATGTATGTCGTACGCGATTTGCAGCAGCGGAGAGAGAGAGCTCGAGCTGCACAAAGAGACGCGCAGAGGGAGAGTGAGTGAGATATGGTGATGTAGTAGTGGTATATACGTTGTACAGCAGTGGTCGAGGAGTATATGTGCATGCGTCGTCTCTCTCGGTTCGATGCTCGCGCGCGCGTTATTCATCTCTCGGTCCGCGTTGCGAATCAAATGGGATTCACTTTGATGCGAAATTTACACGTGTATGTGTGTGTGTGTGTGTGTATTAAATCGAGAGATGCGAAGCGTGGTGAATTTTTCAAGAGGCGGTAATGGCCAGATTAGGAGTATAATGGTCGGTTTGAGGGATAATGGCGCATATATGTGTACGATAAGGATAATAAACTGGTGATAATAATTTATACAAGAATTTTAGGTAAAGCTGGATATATATTGTTTGATATGATCGAGCTGGAAGATTTTAACGAAATATCGTATAAGCGGATCAAAAACTATATGTACAGTTAACATGTTCGAATTGATATTTGATGTAAACCGTATAACGTTTGATAACTTTCGAGTCATCAATTGTTATATTACTTATAAATTACATTTTGATTGTCAATAGCAGCCGCGAATATAACTCTAAAATCCTCTCTCTCTCCGAACACAACAACATCATTCATTCCCAATATAATATATATACGCTTATTCGTCGTTTTATATACAATCGCCTACCCACTCACAATAAATTCGCACGCACTCAAATATTCAGCGCAAAATCCTCCCGCCCCCACATATAAACACAATGCTCCACTTTACATACTTATCCACCGCATTACACCGACTAAATTAGTATGAGCCTCCCATTCGCCCACGCACACAACACTGATTCACCGTATATCAACGCGCGGTCGGGCTTCGCAGGAGGTGGGTGAAAATCGACACCTCAACTCTCTCTCTCTTCCGCGGCACTTTAAACACTGCCATAAGTGGAGGGCGCCCGTCGGTTATAAAGCGAAGGGAGAGCTGCTTTAATTAGCCCTCATGGACTCGATCGACTCACGGGCCATTGTCGCCACCGCGGACGACTAATATCCCAGCCCTAATTCTCTGCCACCCACGCGATCGATCATCGCAGCGCCCTCGCGGAAAGTTATACTCTCTCTCTCGAGTAGGCGAGAGAATAGCGAGAAAGAAGGAGAGAGAAGGAGGAGGAGGAAATTGCGGGCGCGCGAGCTAATTAGGGATTCGGATTAAGCTCTCCTCGGAGGCTCTTTCGCGCTGTTAACCGCTAAAGTAGCGCGCGAGCGCCTCTCTCTCTCGCCGCTATACTCGAGGGCGTTTGCGTACCCACCCACTCACACCCACACCTGTGGGATGTCTATATATGTATATATACACACGAGGACGCTATGCCGCCACCGCCCTCGTAACCGGCTTTTTTTTCCTTCGCTGCGCTATATACTATACTACAACTTCGTCGTTTTTTTTTTCTCGAGGCGCGCGCGCAGCTCTCGTGAATATATACTCGCGCGATCGTAAACAGCCGGCAGCTGGAATTTATTGCGAGCATTTGCTCGCCCAAGCAACCGAGCGAGCGTAGGGTTTTGTAAGGCTGTAAGGCAAAGTCGCGTGTGTGTGTGGTGTGGGGGGTGAAGGGAATTTTATGGGCGACCCGCGTGAAAGCGCTTTCTCCTTCTCCTTCTTCTTCTTTTATTAATAAATCCTCTAGCCTGCTGTTGCTGCTGTATAGATTAAATTGTTGGCCTTCTTATTCGCCGGATTAGCGATATATAGGCGAGAGAGATTGAGGCGCGCGATGGGAATTATGGGAGGGCTAAACGGTGCTGCTGCTTGGCGAAGGTACCGTGTGTATAAGTATGCATGTGCGCAGGCGCGAAGTAAATCTGCTCTGGCGTAATCCGATTTGGGATATTTAAATAGATGGCGTATATTTGCGCGCGAAACGCGACTTTATTATGAAGGTCTTGTTTGTGTATATAAAGAACATAACAATATTTAACACGCTTATACTCTATACACATTCTGTTATATTTTCATTTCATATATAAGATATAAACGAGCTCTAATATAAAAAATTACGTTACATTCGAAATCAACAAAAAATTCTTACAAATCCCGCACACACGACCCGAAAAATCTCAAACAAAAGACGTATAGTAAAACCGTTCATTTCCGCGAGTTCAGAGGCTCTTTCCCCCATCCCTCAGCGTTCTGCACTCGCGTCCAATCGCGCGAAATCTCTCTCCATCGCTCCCGGATGAAAAACTTCAGACATCGAGCCGAGGGCTCACGACCAAATATAACCCGCGTCTCTCCCTCTCTCGCACACGAGAAAGACAGCCGAAAAATCCATCGCCACTCGATCGCAATATCCCACTCGTGCTTGCACGCCGCCTCCTCTTTCTCCCTCTATTATATATGCGCTGGCGCTTTATGCGAGATGAGCACCGGGCGAAAGGAAGGATGAGAGAAAAATAGAGAGGAGAGGAGGGCACAGACGAGTGAGAGAGAGAGACTCTGGCTCTCGAGTGCTGACGCAGCACTCCCGAGTTCAAACATCCAAACATCCCGATCTTTCGCCGTCTGTCAAATACTCTGTCTCTCTCTCCCTCTCTTACCCCCGCGCCTTCACTACTATATATATACGTCTATCTCTTTCGCTCTTCTCTCCCTCTCTCGTCCCTACTTCGCCCCCTTTTGCAGGCTGTGTGAAGGACCACTTATCCCGCCTCTCTCCGCAATCTTCTGCAGCAGCGGCGGCCTCCAGCCCACTTTGCTATACTCGCTCGCGCGCTCGCTACTCTCCGCGCGTATCGGTAATTGTACTCGCGCGGAGCGGGTGGAAAGAGGCTACTAGTACACGTATATACTACTATAAACGTGCGCTCGGAGATGAGATATTATCTCTCGTTCTCTCGCGATGCATTCTTGCGGGGCGACTTCTTCTGCGCATCACGGCGAATTGATTGCGGCCGCTTGTTTATTCTTTGCGCACACGCAGCGTGAGGTGTAATGGCCGCGACGTTGAGTGACGGCGGTTTTTACAGTGCGGCTTGAATACGACGTTGCTCTGTATGTGTATGTGTGGGATGTTCTTTGCGAGAGAGAGAGCAATGAGAGTAAATACGAGATGAGCGAGAGATATTGCGGCGAAGTGCGGTCGTTGATGGATTGAAGATGAAGCTCGGTGGGTTGTTTGAAGGCATCGGAAGAGTTGTGTCATTATTATTGTGGTTACTGATGTGCAGTTTAAGATTATTTCAGTCGGTTTTGAGGTTATGTGTATTTGTAAGGTTTCTCTTTGAAAAATTGGCTTAATCTGTTTTTTCGAAATTTTATTTGTTATTACGTATACGAATAACAAATAAATTCGTGTAAAATACTTAATTTAATTACCCCAAAAAGTCATTGTTACTCGGTTCGAATTACACATCAATTACTTCGTCATAAATTACACAACAATTAATTCGAAATAAATAAACGAGCACGGGCACACTCGAGCGAGCCGAAACAATACCGAAATAAATCATCATCATCATCATCCACCGAAAGTCAATCATCATTCGACCAATCGCGTAATCATTATATCCATCGCCCTCCCCGTTTCGACTTTTTCCAAACGCAGTTTTCGTTAATATCCAATAACCCGCGCACTTGATCGTCACGCGCTATGTTGTTCGCCCGCACTCTCGCTCTCTCCTCGACAATAGCACTCTTCTGCTATGCGCTCTCCCGTTCCGCTCCACTTCAAACGCGAGCCGAATTCCACGCGCCCCAACAATCCCATTGTTTTAATTCGTTCAATTTTCGTTTCCCATTCTCTCTCTCTCTCTCACTTCGTGCGTGCGCTCGCGGAGATAACAAAATAACGCGATTATACGATTGAATCGCATTAGCGCGCGGATGCAGTAATATCCCTCCTCTCGTGCACTAAAAATCCAGCGAATATAACACGCGAGCAAAACTATACATACACGCGTCTCCGAATATATATACACGCTGCATTAACGTTATATCGACTACCGGCCGCGTGATTTTGAGCAAGCAACAACCCCCGCGCGGCGAGCCTCAAAACGTTCAATTTCGCTGATCATTTGGCTCGCTGTGCATGTAGCGCTCGAACTGGAGCGCGCGCGAGCCGGCAGTTTTCAATTATCGTCGCTCGGCTTCACGCGGATTCCCAGCCCATCACCCCGCTCTGTATAGAACGGGAAAAAGAGAGAGAGGTAGGAAGGGAAAACGGTTGGGCAGAGAGAGATAGAGCGAATCCAGATATAGCCGAATGATATGCATCCCGCGCATACGCGAGACCGAGAGATTACACGCGCGGATTTTACAGTCGCGCAGGGACAACCATATACACGTACATTGCACATGACGCATACACACATGCACGTATGTATTTATATTTACAATATGTGCGGGGGCCGCGTTCAATGACTGGATCATTTGCTGCTTCCCTTCCGCGATGCGAATAAACAGGCCCGCCCTGCGGTATAACGAAAACACGCGTCATATACATATATATATAGAGGTAGCAGTAGAGGCGAGAGATAGTTATGGAGGTGGTTGGCGGTCCATTGAAAGCGCGCCCGAGCGCGTAAAATTCCAGAGCGCGCACGAGCGCATAGTCGCGCGGAAAATTAGCCCCCCTGCTGGCACGCGAGCTCGACAATATAGGGGATGGATATATATAGAGTTTAATATTTATACGAGCAATTTTCGGTACACCGAGCGGCCACAATTGTCCCGTCGATCATAGTGTTATACGCCTGTCTCGCTCTCGCTCTCTGACGGGGGCTGTCTAGTCTCTCTCACGCGGCTGCGGACAATGGGTCATTTTTCGGACGCCCGCGTTGTCACCGCTGCCACGCCTACCGACGATTTAACCGGTTATCTGTCCTCTATGTATATATACGTATGTATGAATGTTTTTTTTTTGCCTCTCTGGTGGGCGCAGAGAGTATTGTTTTTATTTCGGTTTTATTCGGAGGTAAAAATTAATTCGGCCAGCGAGCTTGCAGTGTGTGTGTATATGTATTCGTAAAAATTCGCGCGGTTCGTCGACGAATGACTGTCGATTAAGCTGGGCTGGACGCTCGCGTGGGATCATTTTTGTCGGTCGCGTTTACATTTTTATATACGCGGCGTGCAAGCGCGAGGCTTTTTAACAGCGTAGATATGCCGTCGTTGCTTTTTTTTTGTTTTGTTGCCTCTCGTGTAGAGAGAGAGAGAGAGCTATAGAGTTTGATTTGCGGGGATTCGATTTGCCGAGTGAACGTTCATCGTCATGAAAATTTTCGATGCTATACCACCGCCGCTGTTGTTGGATTGCGTTGTTATACGGTTTGTTTAGCTTGGATGAAAGAATGATCAATGCAAAAGTTTGCCTTTCGCAGGAGGGCAGCAAAAAAAAAAAAAAAAAAAAAAACTCACGATTCAATATTGAAATATCTCTCCCGGTATAACACACATATAGTCTCGCATAACGCACGCGTGAATAAAGGGAAAATTTATAAGATCGCGCGGGCTTAATTATTTTCCAGCTTGATCGATAATACGTAATTAGACGCGCAAGCGAGCACGCGCGGGTATGCTAAAATTAAATTAAATTATTTTCCATCGCCCGACGTCTATTATCCCCAGCGTTCGTTCGATCACCTCAATTATCCTAAAAGCCGCGGCGCTCGCGCATGAATATTCCAATTCGAAAAATTTAATTAAACATGCCCGCATTACGCATATACCCTCTAAAAAAAAAAGAAATTACATGCCAGTGCGGAGGTGCAGTATATATACGCGTTCAAAGAATCTCTCAAAAGAGCGACATTTTACCAATTAATTAGCGCTCTTCCGTTCACATCATACGGCGCTAACGAACTTAAATCAACGATCGTCGACGCCCCCTATACTAACGGCGACGACGACGGCTGCAGCAGACGTGCCAGTATACGCGCCCGCCTCTCCTGCGCGTATTAATCAAGCGGAATTCCATTTTTCGTCGACGCGCACGCGCATAATAAAAACGAGAGAAGAAGAAGGAAAAAAAAGAGACACGCGGGGCGGCGCATGCACGTTGCAATAAAAAAAAAGCGAGAGCGCCGCGCGTAAAGCGAAAAGAGCGACTTTTACTATTCATAAAGCATCCCGGTGTGCAGCAGCAGCAGCAACGTCGTCCCAAAGAAATCTCAATAAAGCCCCCGTGTGCGAGAGCATGCACACATTCCTATACATACACACGTACGTGAGCTGCAGAGACACGGAAAAATCGCGAGAGATACATCGCGCGCTACACTGCATGCTAGCGCGACTTTGTACCCCCCGGTTCTGCTGCTGCAGGGGGCGGCGTTCGTTCGTTTATACGAGCCGCGGCGGGATTCGAGGCAGCAGCGACGGCAGCGTATCGGATTATCGGAGTATCTAGGGAAAAGCGGGAGAAGAGAGAGAGAGAAGTCATGCGGTGGGCGTACGCCGACGACGACGAAAGCATTCGGTTCACGTCAACGTTTTACAGGCAAAGAATTTTATCGACGCACTTGGCCGCTTTGCATTTTCATGCGCACGCCCGTGTGAGAGAGAGAGAGAGTATAAGGGGTAGGTTTTATTTTATTTTCCCTGTTTATTTTTCTTTCTCTCGAGGTGCTTCACACTGTCGGCCCTTAATTTTTTCGAAATGTCCATGCGTGCGTTTAATTGATGCGGATATCCTTCCTTGCAGTATCCGAACTGGTATTTTCACGAAGTCACACTAAATCCCGGAAGTCTTTTACCCAATCTCTCCAATTTAGTCCGAACTAACCGTGATGTCTATAACCCATCATTCCTTCTCACGTTTTGCACCTCACAATTACTCAACGCCCACATCCCATCTCTAAATCACACCCAATAAAACGCATCGCGCGCGTTCACCTTATATACCTCTCTTCGCGCGCCTCTACTACCGTCGGTATGCAGGAGCCACTACTATCGCCTTCGCGCGCGAGCTTTACGGGCGCGTGCGCACATGAGAAGGCACTTTGCGCGCGCGGCTTCCGAGGCACGCCGCCGTAGCGGTGACTTGTGACTCCTTCCGCCTTCCGCGTGTACAGGAGAGAGAGAGAGATGGTGGTATATCGGTGCGGTCATGTGCGTTTATCGGAGGGTTAGTGGTTTTTATTAGGCGGGGTGGACCGTTGGGATGGTTACTTTGTAGGAAAGTTTTTTTTATTTATTAAGGGTTAGTGATTGATTTTAAATAAATTGTGTGCCGAATGAAAATTCGTTAGAAGATTTATTCTGAACGAGAGAATCAATAGAAACATTTATTTAAGCTACCGTCAGTCGAGCAAAATCTATTCGTTCCTCATCCGTTTGTTTTATCGAAGTTATACAAAGTGCGATAAAACACGTCGGCAAACCCATCTCTCTCTCTCTCTTCGCTCTCGGCGAAATTCACTTCTGTATAATTCAACAGCGCGTTTCACAACATCGACACCGTCGTGCCGCATAAACTAAACCTCCTCTCTTTCTCTTACACACATCAGTCGCCTCTCGCTCACACAAAAAAGCCCCACGCGAGTCATTACCATAAAGCTCCACACCTCGCTCCACAGAAACATAGTATACACACACACATACCTCGCGCGTCTCGCTCGTCTTACACGCGGCGCGACTTTTTCTCTCTCGCTCGTGAGTAACGACGCGAGACGAGGAATCCCGGCAGCGCAGATTAATTTCCCGCGACTGCTGCTGTTACTCCCGCGGGCGACAAAGAAACCCGCGGGAGGGAACGAGAGAATTATGCGCGCGTGTGTATCGCATTGTGCGCGCGCGCGCGCCGATGGAATATTTATTCGATCCCCCCCGCTAGTACTCTAGAGAGGGTAAGAGATATGGCCCCCGATTGCCACGGACAGTTTGCTACCGTCGTTTATCCCCCCACAGCAGTTTCTTCGCTTAGAGAAGGAGGAGGATGGGTGGTTGTTTTTTTGTTACCGCCGCCGTCGCTGCTACTGCTGTCGTCGTCGTTGTCCGCGAGTTTTCCCTTCCATTTGGTAAATTGCCTCGGAAGTGTATACGGGAGGTGGGGTTGAGGTCATGATTCTCGGTGAATTGTGTGTGGAGACGGCGACGGTGTTTCGGGGCGGCGGTGGTTGTTAAGCGTCTTCTCGGGAAATTGGATGGTTGTTTTATCGATTCGATTTGCGACTGCCGAATATATACGCGCGCCTCGCGGATGATCGTATAAGGTTGGCCCAATGTGTGTGTATGTATTACTGGGGTTCCGTTTTTGGATGGTGTAAGATAAAAGATTAGATATAGATTTGTGAGAAATATCAGTTTTTTACTTGAAAGATTAAAAGATTATATCTATAATTCTGTGAATATAATCGGGGGAAAGATGAGGCATTGACGAATGAGGAAGCAAGAACGAAAACCAGATAATGAAAGGGAAAAAAGGGCGAAAAAAGTATGTGGCGAGAGAGAGAGACAGGGCGGCAAATCGGACATGGCCGCGTGTACTTAAAAGCCAGCGAGCGAGAGATAGAGAGAGAGAGCGAAGTAAAGCGGAAGGAAGAGCGAGAGAGAGCGAGAGAGAAGAGCGAGGGAGTTGTTGTTTTAATTACCCGTCGCCCTCCGAGTGGTAGTCATTAAGCCACTAATTATAACGTACGCGAAAATGAGTCGAGCCATCCGCCAGTTCCGCCTGGGAACGCGCGCGCGCGGCGACGGCGCGAAAAGGGGTAGAGCGAGAGAGATGCTACCTAGCAGCCAGCTGGAAAAGGACGCGAGAGAGAGCGAAGCGACAGAGAGATAAAGCCAGAACGACAGCCTGAAATTGCCGAGCGACGGAGAGCACGGCTATGGGAGATAGAGAGAAAGAGAGAGAGAGAGGAAAAGCGAGGGAAGGAGAATGGGTGATTAAATGTCTGGGGAAGAGGCGCGCGCGCGCGCAGGCAGCCGCGCTCTCGAGGGGGTGGAGAAAGGAAAGGTCAGAGAGAGAAAGGAATGAGAGATGAAACGGGTGAGCGAAGGGGAGCACGGCGGAATGGAGAGAAAAAGAGAGAAGGGGGTGAGGCGAGAGATAAAAAGAGGAAGGCGGGCAGATAAAAAGAGAGAGGGACGGGGTGGAGAGCGGTGTGGAAAATCGTGGTAAAAGGGTAGCAGTGCTGGAGGGCGAGAGAGAGAGAGAAGAACGGCTGCAGCGTAATTGCGTTGCCGAGAAGTTTTCCCCGGGTGAGAGGTAACCAAGAAAATAATGAATGGGGCAGCAGCAGGCAGCGCGCGGCTCGGCTACCACTGGCTTTTCACAGAGAGTACGCGCGCGCAATTCAGCGGGCACTCGACGAAGGAAAGCTCGCCGCCACGACTTTTCCGGCGAACTAAACGAAATGGCCGAACTTTTCCGGAGGAGGAGGAGGAGGCGACTGCTGCTGCTGGTAGTAGTAGTAGCAGCGATCCCTCGGCCTCCCCCAATGTCGTTACCGCTTTCTCTACTACTCCCCCTTCTTCTCTCTCTCTCGACAAGTGCGCTCTACACTCTCGCAAGGAGAGCGACTCTGTTTATGTTCTTCCACTTGGGCTTTCTCGCCGGGTAACGAGCGACCGAGCGCGATCGAATAAAAAGCAAATAGAAATAAAGCCAGGGGGGGATGGATGGATATATATATTTCCGCTGCTGGAATTTATACGCGCCCGCGCGGCGGGGCCATTGAATTTTTATGCCGTGTGTTTGAGGAGTCTTGGCGGCGTGGTTTTTTTTTTTGTTCAGTGAGGGAGGGGATGAATGAAAGAGCAATTTTGTCGCTTCGGTGCGTGCAGGCGGCAGAGGCGGAGGTTCGTATATAGGAGAGATGCATGGCTTTTGTCCCTGATGGAAAGTCGCGCGCCTGGGTGAGGGCGTAAGTTATGGTGGAACGCGGAGAGAGAGGTGAAATATCGTCCCACATGTATATATACTTTTTTTTATTCAAAGTTATAGGATACAGCGAGCTGCAGGTTTTTATTGAACTGAAGGGGGTGCCGTGCTATCATTTTATATACACGTGATTATATAAAAATTTTTCAAACTCTTCTTGTTGGTTATACATCAAAACGCAGCAAAATATTACCAAGCCTCTGGCAAGACGTCGAATCGTCAATTGCAACCTCGTTTATTTCGTCATGTACATATCTATACCTCGGCACTTAAAATAACTATAGACACACATACGCGATCTAGACAAAGCGCCGATCAATTAATAAATATCCGGCCGTCACCTATACTCTCTCTCTCTTATGTCTCGCTTTCATCTCCCTATATCTCTCCGTTCTACATACACACACATGCACATACTGCGCTCGCCGCAGGGGGGAAACTTGCCAAGAAATTCATCGCACTCTCTCTCTCTCGCTCCCGCGATATTTCAATTAGCATATAGACACACGAACACGCTCGATCGTCGTCATCGCGTGCGCGCTCGAGTTTTACGTGTACATATATACCTTATGCGCAGCGAGAGAAATCGCTCTCGATATATATACATCACACATTCATGTTTAATACACAAACCACGCTCGTCGCCGTCGTTGCGTCACTATATTATACGTATGTATCTACGCGACGCTCGATAAATCATTTTAATTCGCTAGCAGCGCGTTGCGCCACCGACTGAGTAGTAGGTATACCGTGCATTGTTTATTTCGAGCGCCGCGCGCTACTGTGTATACACTTATATATATATCGTATACATGCATGCATGCAAAGAGAAAAGTCACCGTGAGTGCCAAGCAGCAGCTGAGCTTCTCTCCTCTCCGCTGGCGAAATTTAGCTTGGCACGGAAACCTGCTTGCTTGCATGCCTCTCACTGTATTATACCGGCCTGCGCGAGCATACAAATTACATCTTAAACGTTATTTCAGCCGATTCGCGCTCGTTTATTACGCGCTGCTACGCGAATTCCCTGACCGCAGGTAGCATACACGCACAGTATTATATATCCAAAAGTGAAAGGCAGGTATATATACGGGTGTGAGTGTATTTACACCTCGCGTTACATTCTCATTCCTCGGCTATATACTCTCTCTCTCTCTCTCTCTGGTACTGTGGCGGTAATGGACGTAAATCAATGCGTATAAATAGAGTGGCGCGCCGAATAGATTAACATCGCCAGATAGCCGAGAGCTCGAGCGAGCGAGCGAACGCGAGAAACACGAGGCGTTAAACTGCTTCCTGTTAAAGCGCGCGCGATTAATTCTACTTATCGGATTTATGTCCGCGAGCGCAAGCCCGCGATATCGAGCCGATAATGCGAGAGTGGCTGCTTGCCCGTGTGTGTTATATATATGTATGTTATATGAGCAAAAAAGACGGTATATAACTGAATTAGACACCGCGGGTATATAACGAGCTGATCGCCGCGCGTGACTGCTATACCAGCTTGATATCCTTTTTTTGGTTTTGTTATACTTGTATAGGATACGGATGCGCGAGGAGAGATAGACGCGTGTCGTGTTTACGAGTTCCGAGGCGTTTTGTTGGCGGCCGGAGGAGGATGAAGTGCCGAGGGAACTTTTCGTTTTTCGTCTGTGATGTCGTTTGAGTGGGCTACTACCTACTACTGCTACCGACGTCGTCGTTGTCGTCTTAATGGCACTTTCCGCCGCTTCTTTCGCCTGTCAGCGTCGATTATTTTTCTCTCGCGTATACTCTACTTCGCGGTTGGCAGGCACTGCGAGTTTATTAATTTATAAGTAGATACGATAAATACTGGTTTTCGTATATACACATGCCAGTAGTGCAGTACTTGATTATTAGTAGTATAGGTATGTTATAAATCAGAATACATCGGTGCGATTGTTTTTTGATATTCTACATACGCTGCACACGTCGAGGGTGAATTTCATTAAACGAAAACAGCAGCGTCGACGATATATACACATTCAATATTAATAACTTTAATTTATCATCTCGCGGAAATTTCCCAAATTGCATTGCAAATTGCAAATCCCCACCGATCGCGACCGCAATTACCATTGTTTTCCGCAATTTGCAAATTGTCTCGCACCCCAAACGCGTGTATATATATGTGTACAACCGCAAAGCTCTGCATTATCAATTCCGTCCTCTCCCTGTGTATATATATTTTTATATCATATCCAACCCCTTTCGCCCGAAAAAAACATTCATTATTTCCCAACTCCCCTCGCTCTTTTTCATATATATACATATGTGTATATATAGCGACGTGAATTTTTCTCCCGGAGGCGCGATCGCGCTTTTAAAAAACAAAAACATCGTGCGCACATTTTGTTATTTCACTCTCGAGCGCGCAGCCGTAAACGCGAAATTGTCGGCGGGGAGATTTTTTTCCACTCGCTCGCGTATAGTCGCGGCGCAGTTGCAGGCGCTGATTGGAAACGACTGGCAAAATATTTGTGTTTCCGTCGCCACCGTCTGCCACTGGGTCAATCAAACTCAATTTCCGGGAGACTTTGCACCTCGGCTATATATACATACCTATACGCGTACATCTATAGGTATGCGCAGGAGTCTCGAGAGAAGATTGAACCGCAGCGGTGGATTTAATTTAATTCCCGTCAGTCCGCGTCGTAAACACCCTGCTCGAGCTGTTGCTTTTCACGTCTTGAGAGCTTCCCGCGCGTTTTTCGCGTACTCTCCCATGAAAGGAGAGACTTTGAAGTGGCTCGCATAAGACGAATGGCTCACGGAAGCGAGCGAGCTAGCAGTGTGTTGTGGATATGGGCAAATGAGTTATGCGCGGCCGAGCGGCTCGCTTTGGCGTGGAGTTCACCCCGCAGGTTTGCCAGCAGCAGCCGTGGAAGAAGGAATAGGCTATTTCAATAATGTGGGATGGTTTAGGGTTCTGGGTAATCGATCAGGAGGGTAAAGTTGGTGTTCGAAAGTTTGCTATGAATTATTGTTATGCGGGTGATGTCTCATTCTTTAATAGTGTTATATTATATGCTCGTTCCAGTATAGGAGTAATTTTTTTAGGTAATTAGTTTTTAAGTCGAAAGTCCTAGCCAATTTTACGTATACTACAACGTTAGTCAAAGGAACAAGAAAATCACGGTCGTAGCCCGTCAACACACGGCGACGACCATTCACTCGTACCTCATCACCCTTCGAATAACACCCTCGGAATTACCTGTCAACACACATCACCTCTGAGCTTTTTTCTCTTACCACCAGCAACGTATAATTCCCTCGTTTTTCGACTTTGCAATTAAATTTACGGTTAGACATACGACGACGGGCTAACTGTTAGCGCGAGCCAACTAACTCTCTCTCTCTTTTTGATTACAGACGGAAATAGCGAAGAGGCTGAACGCCATAATCGCGCAGATCCTGCCGTTCCTGTCGCAGGAGCACCAGCAGCAAGTGGCCACCGCCGTCGATCGAGCGAAGCAAGTCACCATGACCGAGCTCAACGCCATCATTGGAGTGAGTATCAATCACCATTATAATATATATACACACACACGACGTGTGTGTCACTTACCCCTTTCTTCCTAACGACGATGACTCGAGAACCACTGTGACGGCGTGATTTGGAAAAATTATTGGGCAGTCAGAATATATACGCTGTGTGCGATTGACCGTACGATTTTGATGAATTTTTGCGCGCGCCTGTGATGCAAATTAAAACGACGCGTTCCGGCTTTATCAAAAAAGTTTTATTTTAAAATTAAACCTCTGCCCCCTTCCACCCCATGTAAATAATAATTAACGCGTATCTGGCCGAACGATCGCGGGCAATCGCATTTACAAATTTTATTACTCACTCTACTCCCTTCCTCTCTCTCTCTCTCTCTCTTCGCTTTGATTTACATCAAGCCCCGCGAAGCTTTATACTTCGGCGTGTACATATTTTATTTAAAATATATATAGATATATATTCCAGATTAAACAATACAGCAAAAGCAATTAACTTAATTCGTAACGCGATATAAAATTCTCCGTAATAATAATAATAATAATAATGCTCTCCCCTCGTGCCGCTCGCGATATTTTCCCATCGTGTACCATCCGCGCCGAGCGAGCGATCCATTTAAAAATATCAGTTTCAGATTGTTAAACATAATATCCAATTTCAATTAAAAATTCCGCTCTCTTCCACGGAATGCGTTTTATACTCTCTCACACCCTTTTTACCCCCCCTGTATTGCGAATTAATCCGATATTTTCCGAGAATGCAGCGGACGCACGCGCGCGTATAGTGAAATTTTCCATTTTTAATAATCGAATATTTTACAACACGACCTTGTTCCCTTAAATATATCCACTTCACAGTTATATATACATGTAAAATCGCATATTTCGTATATATACCATCATCGCGCATAAAAATGTCACATATATAGATCGTTGCACCGGCAGCCTCAATTTTTTTTCTCTCCTATATATACACACACCCACGCGTCAGCTTATAAACTCGCGCGCTCGAATTAGCGAGGGGCTCTGACGCGCGTCGACACCTCTCTCTCTCTCGTCGTAGCCAATTGGCGAATCACGTCGCGCTCGCGCGCGTTATATACCTCTCAAAGTCAATAATTCCCATCAGATACATACGCGTATAGCTGTATATAGACGCGAGAGCTCTCCACCTCCGCGCCGTCTAGACTGGCTAAAACAAGGAGGTACCTTCGGCTCGTACCTCTATACATATATAGGGCTCAATACTGGTGTACAACGAGGCGACGCCGTCGTCGCTGCTTTCCGCAATACACGCGTATATAGCGAGCTATACAGCGTCTTGTGTATTCACCGCGGCTGCTCTTCCCACGTGTATTACGCGGGGCGAAATATAGTTAGGGCACTTGGCGCGATTGAGAACCGCTGATCGCGCGGGGTGGTAGTGGTGGTGGTGGTAGGAAGCCGACGTGCACGCTCGAGGAATTCGAAAGCGGACGCGGACGGATACCTTCTATCTCTCTTATACCCCCTGCAGCGAGAGAGAGAGAAAGATCCTCGCTCTCTCTCGCTCTATCCCGGTGGTGCGCGTTCGGGAATCCCGAATCCTCCTTCAATATTGCTCGAGCACTCAATTTCCTCCCTATTAAGCCGCCGGCTTTCCTCAGCCCACCGCATCGTCTTCCGCTTTCTCCTTCCGTCCTCTCTCTCTCTTCCTCCCTTATCCTCCCGCAGCCGAGCGGCAGCAGCATCCGAGGAACACGAAGTGGAATTGATAAGGACAGATAGAGCTGCCGAGTCTAGCTCGCTCTCGCTCCCGCATATAATCCTACTTCTCTCTCTTGCTCGTGCAATCTTCTCTTTCCTTCCGCGCTCGCGCTGCGCCCTCGGATAAGTTATAGTGTTATGGCGCAGAAGCACCGACTAATCAGCATTCCTTTCCCTCTCTCTCTCTCGCTCGTTCTCGGTGTGCTGACAGTGACGGCACGACGGAGAAGAGAGAGAGAGGAACGATGGGAGGAGACGAAGTTCGTCTCAGAATATCCGCACGCGCTCGCGCGACGATGTCGCTACGTGCGGCAAATCCTTAGCAGGATCACCGGGGATTCGCTCTCTCTCGCTCTATATCTCCTTTTCTCTCTCCCTCTCGTAATCCGCTGTTTCTATCTCTCGACGATGCTGGCCCCACAGCGTCTTTCCCCGACTTGTATATATAAGTGTGCGTGGGTGTACCTTTGACCCGGCGCTGAAATCTGTTTATTTTTTTTTCTCTCCGAGAGATAGAGGGGTAGAGAGACGCGGATATGAATGGGATCGGGTTAAATTTGTACGGGATGAAAGAGGGATGTGCGCCGCGGATGAGATATAATTCAGCTTGTTCGTTAGTGTGAGAGAGACCCTTTCAATCTTCCGCAACGCGAGCCGTCGGGGTTGTCGTGTCTCTGCGCGAGGGAAAGCGTGTAAGAGAAGGGATTGAAAGTCAATAGGGCGCTCGACTGCACGTGTCTTTATGTTTGTGATGCTATTCCGATATGTAAATATCGCGGCTTTCGAGTGTATTGCGGGACGACACGATGCGAGGCTAAGTTGAAATCGAATTTCGGTTTAGAGACTTTATTGGCATTGTATTTATTTACGTATACGAATGTTTGTATAGCATAACTAAATAAATACAAATAATAATTATAAATACGTTTTATAATAAGTGAACATTATCTGACAGAAAGAATTTGTATATACGTATACTTATAAACAGTATATCAACGTAACATTCGCGAAATCGCATTTATACCATTTCCCCTTCAGCCGCAACTATATCCACCTCTTACCTCTGGCGTATCTAAAAAATAAGGTACAACTACGCGATCTTCCGGTGAATCGTCCGTGTCACTCGCGTCTCCCTCACTCCAGCTTCCTCAACGTGTATTTTCCGCCTCCTCTCCACCTCCTTTCCTCCCGTATATCTATCCATCTCCGTCCGTCTGTCCCGCCTTTTTCCTCCGCACCAAGAGGGAGAAAACTCGACTTGGAAAAACGAGATTCAGAGCGCGCGTCGGGTGAAGAATGGAATGGAATATACTCGAGGAGGAAGGGAGAGAGCAGCGGCAAGTAAGGTTATCGTCGAGAAGCTTGAAAGAATCCCTTCCGTCTCTCTTTTTCTCCTTCCGAAGGCGCCGCGCGCGCTCGCGCGTTCTTTTACCAATTGGATCTCTTCCCATTTCTGCCTCGCCTCGTCCTTTTTCCTCCTCCTCTTTTGCACGGCAGCGACGTTCCTCCGCAACTTCGGCCCGCTGGTTATAAAGTGACTTGTTTATTTTTCCCCGCCGCGTACGGCGCGGCTTGATATGAGTTTTTGCTTGGAGCCAGAGAGAGAGGGACGGTGTCGTAGGGGTGGGAGTAGGACTGATGAAGTGCGGTAATAATTTCCAGGCATTTTAAGAAAGTGCATTAAGCTTTTTCTAGAGATTCGCGTGAGACGTCCTTTTTCGCGTCACCTGATGCCGCTGCTTTTTCGGCACCGCGCGCGCGTCTTGAGAAATTACAGCTGTCGCGCGGAGGTCTATTATTTGCCCGAGCGCGCGGCGCTTCCACGAGTAATTGATTTAGCGGATCCTTCATTCGGTTATACTAATGATCAAGTACCACCCGTTGTTTTATCCTCCTCGTAGTACCCGTGGATATATTTAATCAACGAGGTTTATAACCTCGCGCCCAATTATACAAAGTTCCAGCGAATCATCTTCACCCTCTTTCCGAGTTGTTTTTTTTTCTCTCGTCTTTTTCATCAACCTCGACTTCTCTCGAGAGAGAGATGCAATTTCGCCCCGCGGGAATTTCGTTTCGACAAACGAAATCTTATTTGAATTAGCGGAGGGAGAGCGACGTCGAGGTAAGAGAGATAGAGGGAAGTGGATACTCATTCAAATATAAATTCCGCGGCGCATCCGATCATTCTTTTTCCTCTCCCCGGCAGCGAGCAGCGGTATATATCTACTTTACAACCACCCCACGCGCGCGTATCTATCCATCTCTCTCTCTCTCTCTCTTCCTCCTTTATCCCCGACCTCCGAAGATGCAGTTTCTCAACTAGGAAATACAGCAACTCTTCTCCTCTCGGTACATTCTGAAAGAGCCCTTTCTCCTTCTTCCTCTCTCTCTCCTTCTTCTTCTTCTTTGTCTCTTTTGCGCTTGGATATATCCGAGCGAGATACCCCGAGGGACATGCCCCGTCGCATTCAGCGAATAAGTGGAACTTATTCCGCCGTGCAGTTTCTCTCTCTCCCTCTATATATGGCGGAATTGCTTCAGCAGCCACGAGTGAGAGAGCGAGAGACGGAGAATCCAGCGCCGCTCGAGAGTGCCGCGAAGCAGCATCGAGTGCTCGCGCGCGTTCACGGACTAATGCGAAAAGAGAGAGAGAGGAGAGGCGGGGTAACGTCGCGGAAACGGCTTAATCGCATATTCTTCTCTCGCTCTCGTACACGTATATATATAGATATATATAACCGCGTACAGTGGTGTATATATGTATGTAGATATTGGAAGCGCCGAGGCTTTGTGGAACGTGACGGTTTTGCCCCTTTTATTTTTCCAGTCGAACGTGCGCTCGCTCGTTACGTCGCGGATTCTCTAGCATCGCGCGCGCGAATATGCGCGCGACGGCGGCGCATGTACTTTGCATTGCATTATGCATGTACATGTGTGGTGTGTGCTGCTGCTGCTGGCGGCTTTCAGTTGGGATGAAAAATGTATTTGTCGAGAGAAAGAACGCGGAGGGAAAAATGCCGCCTTTCTCGCTGTCTCTCTGTATATGTGTACCGGCGTGTTAGGTCGAGAGATCCGTTGTTTCATCTCGCACGCGGCTGCGGGAAAACGATTTCGCTTCTGCCTTTTCTACCTTTTCTCTCTATTTCTCTCTCCCGGGTTTATGGGGGTTTCTGATTTTTATCGCGCGAGCGTGCTGCCTCGGCCAAGTAATTGCGCGTACGGGATTGAATTAATGAAATGAAATTGTTTGGGTCGATGGATCAATGATAAAAATTAATTTAATCGATAAATTATTTTCCTGGGGTTTTATAGCACCTGCTGTTGGTAATTTATACGTATACAATTAATTTTTTATCATATTTTGTGCTCTTTCGTGTGTACTGATTTACACATAAGCAACAACCCTTTTTAACAGTTAATTCACGCATTAAAGATACCAAATAACACAAAAATAAAATGCAAAACTATAATCAAGCATTATACATCATGATCTACCTTTCATTCTCTACCATATTTCCAAACCCGCACCTCATCCAATTCGAATTTATTTACCCTCACCCCATCGCCAACCGAGTCGACGACAACGAAAATCCGCAGACGCCAGATGCCGAGCGATAGAGAGGTTAACCAAAGAACAACCTACCGAAATTCCCGGAAAAGTGAGAGGAAGCCTCGTGTGTGCACACTCGGTTCGCAGGTGTTGCCCGCAGCAGAGCGGCTGCACTATGCCACACTTCCATGGCGCGCGCGTCCGGAAGTGACGGTTCGGTTTTTTTTTCAAGCGGCAGTGGCGCGGAACGTCTTTATTAGTATGAAAGTGAGGTGGAAATTGATTTTTGGGGAAGTGGAGAGACAGCAGGGCCGTATGGGTTCCGGGCGAGGTTTGTTTAACGATGAATTGGTTGGATTACACTGTTTTGTTATATTTATTCAAAGCTTAGTGAGTTATTGAGAACCGATAAATCCGTCATCGACGTCAATCTTCGAAACGCTGCATTTCACACATGACCGCGGTAAAACCGGAACACCGTACTACACGTATATAATACACCCACGTAAATGATAAAGCGGTCAAAGCAGAACAACAACAGCAGCAGCAGCATCTCTTTCCCCGTGTAATTATCCACGGGCCGTGAGCTCGAAACGAATTACGAAGCGTAACCCACATACTATACACCGCGCGTACTTATATAGCATATCGTCGTGGTCGCCGGCTTATAAAAAAAGAGCGAGTAGCATCAGAAGACGAGAAAGAGAGAGAGAGGGGGAAGGAAAAAAATGGCCATAATTATCGCGCTCGCTCACTCTGACAAGGAATTACACGGCTCGCGATTTTTCCGGCGCTTGGCTCGCTCGCTCGCGCGGACCTAATTATAGTTCGCGCATCGGCGGCGGTGGTGGCGGCGTACCGAGAGAGCTTAGTGGCCCGCATTCCGCTCGTCGAGCGTGTAACGATCGCGCACGCGACAAGAGAGAGAGAGAGACGAGGTAATTCCGGATAAAGATAGATCGTGTGTGCTTGCGAGTATAGTGTGTGTCGTACGCGGTCGGCGTGCGATCGTTGTCGCGCGTGACGAGCGTTAGGTATATAGGTAGCTATAGAGCTGGGTATGTGTATTGATTTTTTGCAAGCCGTGGCTGATTGGTTTTTACAATGTTTCGACGACATAAGGGCTTTTCGCGTGTTTAAAGATTGAATACGGACGCGGCGACTGCGGCTGTCCGGGCGGAAGATCGATTGGAATGGCCTGGGATATTGGTTGAAGGAATGGGTCTGCGTTAGACTCTTTTTATTTTTATTTCAAATGAAAAACATGTTATTGACGTGTATAAAGGTCATTTCTATTTTTTTTTTTTTTTTATCAGATCGTGTATTGCATTTGTATACTTGGAATATAAATATTTTCAATAGTAGTAGTAATAGTAGTAATAATAAAGAAATAAATACTTTTTTGCAATAATATACAGAATTAATACGCTTATACGAACATAATGAATAACAAATTGTGCTTTTTCCCTAGTAGAAATGTAATCAGAAGCTAGCTATTTTTCATTCAACTATATTTATGGTTAAAAGCGACCATAGCTTGTATTTCATGATTATGTATCAATCCGAAATAAATTATGATATTTACACTTCATAAAATATCCATTTATAAGTAATAGTAGAAATTTTAGATGAATTATATTATTTTCGCATTATGATTTTCGCTCAAAATCCTTCCATTTAAGTAACACCTTACTCGCTTATTTTTCATTAATTTAAGTAACACCCTAATCGCTTAATTTGTATTAATCTAAACCACCTCCCAGGGTAAAAAAAAATCCAGGGTAACCCGAAAAAAGCGCAAAACCATCCAACAACAAAACACACGGTCGCGTTGTACACGCCATCACACACTCTGCATGCACACGCGCGCGTCAACTACGGACGCGCGCATATAAACCACGCCGCGAACGATAGAGATGAAACGCCGATTCACCGAAAAGCGTATACGCCAACTATACCTCGCCCTCATACACAGCCGCAGCTGCGATATAGTGTGCGTGTATAAATCCACGTGTATACAACTCTCTCGCACGCGCCTGTGCGCCGCGCCGGGGTTATTATATCGTTAAGCCATTTAATTATCTCGGCAAACTACTCCCCGGGAATATTCCGCCCTCTTCATCGCCCGCCTCCTGTACGTACACACCGTATTATCTTGCCCCGGCGGCGGCGGCGGCGTCGGCTCGCTAAAACGCGGACGAGCCACTTTACGATTTGTTTTGCAGCGAACGCGCGCGCATAATTTCTCGCTACCCGCAAGCTTGTGCAATTACGCAAGGGAACAACGAGGCTGCGAAACTCCTCCTAAAGGTTGCCCTCTGCCCGTTCGCGATTGCCTCGTCAAAATGAAAATTACATTGTATGTGTGTGTGTAGGAGGTGGGGGAAACGTTTTTGTTGCGGAGTATAGGGAAGTGCACACAAGGTCTTGGTGATTTATGGATTGTCGCGGGTGGTTAAGTCGCGAGGCTTAACGGTGCCGATGGCGGAGTTACGAGGGTTTACGTTATGTAGGTGGGGAGAGAGTTTATGAGTGGCGCTTTTGTAAAAGTTTAATCACAGTGGTTTCGGTGAATTACTATAAGTATCGGTAAAAGTTTCCTTAAACATGCGTTAATTTGGAAAATAACGAGCTTTACTTAACAAATTGCTTGTATAATTACAATTTCATCTGGCAGATATTTTACAGAAATCGTTATGTTTTTTTCCGAAATGAATATCAATAAACCATGCGCCAAAAACATAACTCGTAAACACGAGCCTGCACGTTTGATTCCCAGAATTCTTTACAATTTCATATTCCCGACTCTATATACCCATATCCACATGTCTAAACAAAAATTCGGCAGTATATACTATTCACCAGTGGAAATAATATCTCGAGAGTGTGCGTACAGTTGGTATATAACTAAAAATTTGAAAATGAAACTCGAAACTTGCCGAAACTTTTTCCAAACGTTTTTATACACACACATACGCAGATGCACACAGTCCCTATACACATTCATCCGAAAAAATATACACATAGCCCGCACAAAACTGTCAAAACAACGATTATATTAAAATAAAATAGAAAAAAAGCGAGCATTCGCCCTCGAGCAGGCAGCCAACCCTCTATCTCTCTCGTGTACGTATAAAAAGCTTGCAAGCTCGACCCTATATTTTTTTCACCGCATCGGGCATACATACGCATACACATACCTGCACGTATATATGCACACTCACATATACCCAGAGAGAGAGAGAGTGAGCACACGGGGAAAAGGATTCGTTAGTCTCTGTTTAGCGAACGTGCTCTCGCCGCGGGTAAATAAATGAATTCGCGAGTGCGCGCACGTCCGAAAAGTGGAGCTGCTGCTGCTAGCCGCCGCACGCCGGCGAATGGACGAATAAATAATTTTATTTGCGGCCGCGTGGGGTGGGCGAGGGTAATGCGAAAAAAGCGCTCGTAGAAAGGGAGGGAAAATTAAAAAAGGATCGACTCTGTCTGCCCGCGGGCCCCGAGTAAAAAAGCAGCCCCGCGCGTGTAATCCTGCGAAGCGGAATTAACGCGGGCAAAGGCCGAGCTGCAAAAAAAAGCTCGCCGCGAGGAATTTCGCAATCTACGCGTGTGCGCCCCACCTCTGCCCACAAAGAGTATGAGTGAGGTCGCTGCTTTTTTCGGCGCTGTGCTGCTCCTCGGTTCTAAATATTTCCGACGTAGCGCGCTATTTATTTATTCGCACGCTTTACGCTGCACTTCCTACTCTCTTGTGCGCACGCGCGTACCTAGTCCTTTCAATCTGCTGCTTTGCACGCGTAACGAGCGGTTGCGCTTATTCCTGCCACTATACCGGCGGCGGCGCTGATTGTAATTTATGCGGGTTGGTTTTTGCGGTCGCAAGCGTATAGCAGCTAATGCGATTGAGGGAGAATGAAGCGCGGCGGTCGGCGTTTTTATCAGTCGGGGTATGCGGCGATGCGTATAAAAGGCGAACGAGTGGAATAGCTAATATAGAGCGATATATATATGTATTCTAAAAAGCGCGAACTTTATCCTCGACATACATTAGATTCATTAGGGTTGTAAAAGTGCGCTGCTGATGCTAAAGCTCTAAAAGCTTTTGTTCTGATACGCTTTTGCTATATAATATATATTGCGCCAAAGGTCCACGGCTTTTTTTCGTATAGTCGCGTTAACTGCGCGACGAAGTTGGGTTAGCAACTTTAGCGAAAATTATAACTATGCAGCTGCGATTCGATTTCGCGCGCGGGTGAACGAACCGTATAGGGTGGCGACAATATGCGCATAGCCTTGGTTTTTGTTCACAGCCGGATTTTTTTGGCGGATGAAAATAAAATATTTAACAAAAAGAAAAAAGAATAATAATAGGCGCAACTGCGTGATGCCACAGCTGCAGGCACGACTGCGTACGTAAAGTTTCGGCAAACACGAAACTAGCGCGAAACACGATATGAATATTTACTTGTGTCATTGTGTCGCACACTTGGCTTTCCAAATATTTTGCAGCGCGCGGCCGCGCCACTTCAAAAGAGCGCAATTCCACTTTCGCGCGCGAGTGTGCAGAGTGAGCGAAGGGAAATCCAATCTAGTTCGTGACTAAAGTGCTGTATTTTAACATATATTCACGCGATGTACATAATGCGTTGGAAAAACGACGTTGATGAGGATGAATTAAAATTCGTTAAAATTTGAAAAGAGTCGACAATTGCAATTATACATATTTTGCCCCATTTAATTATTTAAATAAATTCAATTATCAATCGCACAAAGCAGTAGTAAATCGTAAATACCGTCAGACTGCCCAATTACTACGACGACATCGTTCCCCTAACCACCAACACACCAACAGCTCGTCATCTCACCCCAAACACCACTAACTCAACCTGCTCTTCGTTCTTTTGCAGCAACAGAGGCCAGACTTGCCCAGGTTACTGCAACAAATGCACGCGCAACAGATGCCACCAGGCTCAGCAATGGGCCCACATCCAGGTCTTCCAGGACTCCCCGGTCTCGGACCTGGTGGTGGCCTCCCAGTGCCCACATCAGCGTCAGCTGCCCTCTTGGGCCTTGGTCTACCACCAGGCGCATCCGCAGCCCCAGCGGGCTCTGCTCACCAACTCAACATGCTCGCTAAACCCGAGCTTCACAGGGGCCAGCCCGACGATCTCAAGGCCAATGGCGGTGAGTGTCACGATGAAGACTCATTTTAGCGTATAAGTCCGGCGGCAAAAGTTTATCGTTATTATTATTATTATTATTGTGGTTTATATATAGATGTATTTTACTTTTTTTCTGTGAAAATAAAAACTTTTTTTTTCTCTATATCATGTAGAGCGATTTTTTTTTTATTCTACGGTGTTAGTGTATTTTATTTAATTTTGATGAGAGTACTTTTGGTTTTGTTATTTTTATTAAGTGTTTTAAGTTTATTATGTATATTGTTTGGGAATAACGTAAGATTTAGTATGTCCATATAGTAAAATTGAAGTAAATAAGATACATTACCAAGTACAAAAGATACGACTCCATAAAACACAAAAACACTTATTGTAATATAACGACTTTGGACGATTTCAAAAGTCTCTCTATTGCCCCCAAAAATTGCTCAATCCTCTTTTACTGATTTATCGACTAATAAGTAGAGTCACGTTTATAAGTAAACCGTTACAGCTTTAATTTTTGGCATCCCTACTAGCACTCGTATAAGTACTCTCGCACTTGGATCGGATACTACAGGATGTCGATATATACATGCCTCCGCATTATTAATGCACCACGGCGCGTTATTTCTCGCGCGACAAAGTCTCGAGCACGAAATTTGAGAAGAGCAGCATTGTTCGGTCGAATTGAATCCTGTCCAAAAGCCAAAAAGCCGCAGTTTGGCTCGCGCGCGAAAGCTTTCGGCGACTCATATAGTCCATTTGATCTTCGAAAAGTCAAGACACTATAACTTTGCGTACTTTCGAAAATAGCATCTGTATAATATTCGCAGCTGGCTCGGCTCTTTTTCGAATAATTCACAAATTACTTCCTCTCTAATTAACTTTGCACTTCGGTTCGTCTTACAAAAAGATTCAATTACACGATAAACTGACAAGCTAATATCAAACAATCCTCCTCTTGCTTATACATAACATTCTCCTTCTTCTTCTTCCACTAACCTATATCGCTGTAACCGAAGCACACAGTCATTCATTCATATCTCCTCCATTAACATCAGCCGAACCCCAACCGCCGATGACAAATCGCGCGAATTCCGCGCCACCCACGATGCCGCTTTTCGCCGAAGTAAGCTCGCTCGGTCGTTCGTCGAACGAACGGCCAATCGTCACTTCCGCGCACACGCAATGGTTATCACTCGTATAGACGCTAACCGCGACTTTTATCGCCCACTTACAAAGTAATCAAGGCGAGACGTTCTTTTTTTTGTGTGTGTGTGTCGCCTCCGGTTTCGCGTGCGGCTTTTTGCGGATACGTATGTTTTGGTTATATAGTGTCGGGGATCGGATGGCGTTGCGGTGTGCGTGTGTTAATGTTGCCGAGTGTGAAAGCAGATACAAGCGGTTGGAATTTTATGGGGAATTTGATTGCGTTGGTTAAATATTGTGTCTGTTGGGAGGATATTCTTGAGACTCTTGTTTTGTGTTAATATAAACCGAGGTATAACGGAAATGTAAACGCATAGCTATAACAAAGCCTTTGGTATCATATTTTAAAAATATAATCTTTTTTAATCTATAAAAGTAACTTTCATTAATTTATTTACTAAAAAAAACTACAAGTAGTGTAATACATCGTCTCGACGAAAATTCGAAACCTTCGTTCGATTCATTCCGTCATTACTCACCACTTCTATATTCCTCTATAACCACACGAGAAATCATCAACAACTCATCAAACCATCATCGTTTATTTGTCATTCAGCCCGAGCGCGTGCCCGACCGAGGACCCAGCAATAGAGAACGAAAAAATCTTTTCTCTAAATAAACGAAATTGATTTGTAACAATCTGGTAGTAGTTCTCGATTTTCCCTCTCTCTAGCAATAACTCCGCGCTGGCACAGAGAGAGAGAGTCGATGGCCGGCGAGATAAATGATTCACGAACGCGGACGTCGGCCAGAAAGAAATGGAAAAAGCAATATTTACCGTTTCCTTTTTTTCACTCGCCCGCGTACGCGCGACTCTGTATTTTTTTCCGTGCAGCGCTCTCTCCGCTTTGGAAATGGGATTGCGCTGCTGCAGCGTGCCGATATCTGGGGGGATTGTTATCGTTTTAAAAGGACCGCCGTCCCTCTACCTCTCGATTATTTTCGATACTCCAATTTTTGTTTTGATTACCTCGATTTTTCTTGCCAAATCGCTGTTGTTCCCCCCCTCGCTCTCATTTATACGGCGTCGACCGCGCGCTCGAAAACGAAAAACCGCGCGCTCTAAAAATAACTATACACAAGCGGACGTGTATATGTACGGGGAAAAAGTGCACGTGGAGTAATAACAGGTAGACGGCTCATATATATAAATAAAGGAATATGAGAGAGAGAGAAAAAAAAGTCGGGACGCCTCATTGATCATTTCGCGCTAATTGCGCGTACGCGCGAAAATGTCTTGGCTCGCGTGTGCGCGCTCGGGGGCATAATGGATGGCATATTTCTTTTCCGCGCGAGCGTCCTTTTTCTCCTCTTTTCTTTTTCATCATCTCTCTCCCTCGACGCGAGTGAGTGAGAGAGAGAGAGGGACAGAGAAAAACCGCGGAGAGGGCGATTAAATAAACGAACGTGCAAATGACGTTTCAAACGAGCTGTGAATAATTTCCGTCAAGATTGCGCGCGCCGTGCGACCTCAATTCTCTCCCTCTCGCCTTCTCTTTTTGTATCGTTATATTCCTCTCGCACTCTATATATACACACACGTATAAGCGCGACGCCGCAGCACACGTATATATACATAATACACTCTCTCTCACACAAACACACAGACACGTACAGGGTTACGTACTCGTTTTCTCGTGAAGAAGAGCTAGCAAGCGAGAGAGACGATATATACGAGCCGCGCGTTCGCACTTGTCCGGCGAGCGGAGGAACGCTGACAAAGTCTCGAGTGCTCGAGGAGTTGAAAGAGAGGGAGAGAGATAGAGCTTTCGCTTCTATCTATCTCTCTCTCGTGCTCTCTCGCTTCTTCGCCCATCCGCGACGAGAACTCTCGGAATCTCCTCTCGACATGAGGGCGCTTCCGACTGTCCTTCTCCCCTCCTTTCCCCTCTCTCTTCTTCGCGCTTGACGACTCGTGCCTCTTTTATCTTCTCTCCCTCGGCGTTCGTCCCTTATTCGTTCTTCTTCTTCTTCTTTTCTGGAGGTATCGCACGCTCGACTTTTTTGCTCGTAGTCTACTTCCACGTCGTCGTCGTCGTAGTCATCTTCGTCTTTTTCGTCGTTGTTCGTTTTCGCTCTTTCGCCGGCTCATTTACCCCGTGTAATACAGGGTTTATGTTAAATAAATTATCTTCGGGGTAGGTAGCCTCGAATTTACAATTCTAATTTGAAGTATCTTTTCATGTAAAAAGGGATCGCGCCTGTCGGTGACATTGTGTCGTTTGATTTTATACTACTAATTTTCAGAGCGGGGAATTGCTTTCTTTTCCAAAGAGAAGACTTTTCGTCTGATCGACTTGTTTGTCAGGGTATTTTTACCTCTCTTTCGAAAGTTTTTTCGCAAAAATTCCAAGCCGTTGTTGGATAATTTATAACACATATTCTATTTAACATTGCTTGTTTAATTAATTCGTCAACAAGTTTTAATTGCACGTTAAATTAACGTATATAATATATCCAACAATGTTACACAAGCTTTATTAAACCATGAAATAAATTTATCCTATTTATTTAAAATTATCTAAGACAGCAAACACTCACCTCCCCCAACAAAATCTTACCCTTTCAAAATCGTATTTTCCAAACATTATTCCACCTCTATCTCTCTCCCATCACCTTCACCCCGTTCTCTCCCCTGCCGCCGCCTCCTCGAACCGTGTCTGTCGAGCGCGTTCGCGGTAATGAAGCACGCCGCTCTCTTCCCCCTCTCGCTACTACTATTCGATACGCCCGAGTTAAACAAGCCTCGCTCGTTCTCTCTCTCTCGCGTCGCCTGCATTATTGCGATCGTTGTCGAGTCATTAAGCCCCCCCACTGCGAGCGCGCGCGTACATCCACTCGAGAGAGGAGGGGGGAAGGGGTGCGATGTCGCCGGGCGTCGTGATTGCCGGTAGTTTTGCGCGATTATCGACTGGCGGCGTGATTCATTAACGCGGGGGACGACGAGAGATCCCTCCCCACCAGTAGCACCACCTGCGAGGTAGAGGGAGAGAGGAGACCGAGCGAGAATGTTAAGTGATTATAGTCGGCGGCCCGTAAGACGAGATTAAACGACGGCTTGCCGGGTTTGTCGTTACACGCCGTGTTTTTGCCTCTCGCGTTCACTTCGTTGTTCGATAGGGAGTTTTATTTTCTTCGAGTTTTTAAGGGGTTTTTTTTAGGCAGGTTTTTTTTGTAAGGGTTTTGTCTTTGCTTTGTGATCGTGTAGTGGGCGCAAATATCGATTTGTACGTTAATTGGAAGGGTTTACTGACGTTCGATGGGCGGCAAAAAATTTATATTTCGGTAGGTCGAGATTATGACAATGTAGATAAAACAATTTGTTAACAATTTTTTTATGATCTTTTTATGTTTTATACTTTTTATCTTCGCATTTTATATAATGAAACATCATAAAAATATTGTAAATAATAAACCCAAATCCCTACACTTAAATTCTAATTTGTCAAAGTTCCGTTGAAGCTGCCCCAAACGCCCCCCTAAAAATACACACGAACGCCCGGAAAAAAAAAATTTTAATTTCAATTTAGTCAAATTTACACGACAACACCCCATTACCGTCACTTCGCTACCTCCGCTTCCTCCCTCCCACACCTACAAAAACACGCAACTCCCACTCACCCTCTCCCCCAAGACTCCGCACCCTATGATATTCCGAGTCACGCACACCAAGCCTCCCCTCCGTTCGAAAATTCCATGCACTCACGCGCTCCGTCAATTCCGCCGATTCACTCTCCCTCCCCGGCGTGTAAATATACCGGCGAGGCCTCGGTTAGTATTTGTCATATAGCCGCGCGGCGCCGCATAAAAGCCAACCTTATTTCAATTTCCCAAATAGACAGTTGATATATCCCTCTATACCCCGCACGCGTACATGTATATACACACACGCGAGTCAGAGAGAGAGCGAAACGACCTCTTTGCGTTTTAGTGGAGAATTATGCGAGCTTGGCGGCAGCGGCGACCTGTCCGCGTTTACGAGCTTACTCCGGACGAAAGTAACTGCTCGAGAGAGGAGCGGAACGAGAGAAAGAGGAGGTAAAGAAGGATGTTTTATGAGTGAGGAGCTGTGGAGGGAGAAGGAGAGAAATTGAGGATTGATTGATTGATTTTTTTACGCTTCAAGGTGGTGGTGGCCCGCTTTTTTTTCGACGAAATTAGACGGACGGTTTCGTTGTTAAGTGGAAATCAGGGAACGTAAATAAAACTTTTATTATTCATTTCAAATTGATATATTAGATAAAAAATTTTCAATAAAACGACATTTATATTCACATCTGCAATATTCATCCAACCGCGCTATATACGCACCCTCAGAAACAGACGGCGAATGCGCGTAATGCAGCGCTAAAGCTCGACACGGAAACCACATTTCCCCTCTTCTAAATAAATAAAAAGGGGCATATTCCGCGCACCGCCGCGGTAAAGCGAGTTACAGCCATCCATCCCGTCGCATCTGCACCCATACATACATACATACGTATAACATACATCTACCTACCCAGCCGACGCGCATTTGAAAAGATCGCTGGCGCATTGGCATTTCGCGCTGCTGCGAGACACTTTTCAAGAGACAGAATCGTGCCGCGAGGAAAAGAGGATATACGCGCGCGCGGATCCGATTGTCAGAGGGAGTGAGGCAGGCAGGCAGGCGGCTTTGTGCACGGCTCTACATACATTTCTCTCTCCCTCTCTCGTGCTCGGTGATTTTCTTTTCCGGATAATGTAGCGATCTCTCTCTCTCTCTTTTCTCCCTCTTTCTGCTTCGGGTCGCTTCCTCGCGCGGAGTATATAGGAACTAGCGGAGGTCGTTTTTCAACTTTTGCGAAATTCAGTGAAACGTATATATATATCCTATATATACCGCTGCTGCTGCCGTCGGAGAGCGGACTTTTTAAGTTGGTTTCTTTCTGTACCTCCTCTCTCACTCGATCTCTTTCTACATCGGGCTTGCGAACAGCCACATTTTACCCGCGCAAATGCGTCGCAAAAGCGTCTATGTATATTTATCGCGCTCTGTGTGGTATAGTGCAGTCAATTTTTTCGCGGTTTTATTTCAAAGTTTTTACGGTCGATCGAGTGTGTTTAAACTTCCAAAGCTATATTGTACGGTTTTTTGTGATTTTGAAACTTTTTACAGCCAATTAAACAATAAAACTTAAAAATATCGAAAATCAATCCATTATCATGATCAAACTTACCATTAAATCAACAATCAATTTAAACTCAAACATCATCCGCGTCACCCGAATAAATTTCATTAACGAAAAAAACGTCTCTCCGACCAAAAAGCCTTCTCTTCCCCAACCAATCCACTCCACTTACTCACCACCAGCAGAGCAAAAAAGAAACCCCACACCCCCGGCACTTCTCTCCTGACAGAAAATTAATTCCAGAAAGATAACGACTCCGGGGGGCGTGTGTGCGCGCGCGACGTCTCAATTCTCCTTCCGCTCTCTACACTCTCGTTCCCTCCCTCGGCGAAGTGCAAAAAGTCACGCATACTCGAGAGCTTGTGCCAGGCTCTCTCTCCCTCGCGCGCACAAAGCATTACCGGGCTTGTGTATCGCGGGGGCGTATCGCGCCGCTAGACTGTAAATATGTACAAGGACTCTGCGCGAGATAGCAGCGGACGAGGGGGACGACGACGTAGTAGTAGGAGGAGGTGGGGAAGATCAACGCGAGGGTGAGGAAGTCACGAGTGGAAAGTCGCGAGAGTCGAGTATGCTGGTGGGGGCGGGGCGTGTGACGTGGGTGTATGTGTGCTTTTGAAAGCGCGGTGCGTGAAAGGAGAGTATATATGTTGAGCGGAGGGTTTTTGTTGTTTCTTCGTGCGGATGTACGTTGTATATAACGGGTTCTTCGTAATTTTCGCGGGGGTTCGATTCGAAAATTTATCGAAACGTATTTTTGCTGCAGGAAAATATTGAAAGCGAATTCTTCGAAACGTCGTCTGTTGATTTAACAGGCTCCGTATATAACGTAAATAAAAACGG
This sequence comes from Torymus auratus, assembly GCA_900474315.1. NCBI lineage: Eukaryota > Metazoa > Arthropoda > Insecta > Hymenoptera > Torymidae > Torymus > Torymus auratus. The sequence goes on from UXGD01000673.1 coordinate 41,284, forward strand.
TATCGTGATCGATCCTCGCAATTGTTTATTTCATTTCTCGATAAACCCTGCATTATTTACCTTCACGTATCCGTTTATACGTTCGCAGTCGACTCTCGCGTGTGCGTATAATATATATCTATTTCCCGAAGTCCGTATTAATTTTTCCCGAACTGCGGCGAATCGATTCGCCTCTTATGAAACATTCACAAACCGTTATTATGTACTCCGTTGTTTCTCCCTCCCTCCTTGCGAATTTCCAATAAAATATTCGCCCCAAGTTTTTCACTCGCTCTATATAATATCTATATACATCTATTATTACACGCGTAATATATCCACTTATACCCGCCGCGTAATATACACACTCACCTCATGATCGCGCATTAATATATTCAAACGAGGGCAATCGTAAACATATCCATTACGACGAAAATATCGCCTCGTCCGCTATATACAGACCATCTGAAAGTCAACCAGTGCCCGGCAATAAAGCACGTAATTTACCTTAATTCCGCTCTTATCTCTCGTCTCCCCCACCTCATAAATTATGCATCTCCCCGCGTCATATCTTCCTCAATCTCATTCCCTATCGCTCATCCGAGCCTCACCCTCGATCCCTTCTATATACCCTCTTTCTCCCTCGGACAAACACAGCCTCCGCATACCGTCGGCAAGAATTTTCTCATATTTCCCGATTATTACAGCGAGTAGAGCTCCCCTCTTCCTATCTCTCGCTCTCTCTCTGTGTACACGAGGGTCGGAAAGCTTGCGGCCGTACATATTGCTCTCTCCGTTGGCTTCTTTTCAGCAGAGCCTCTCTTTATCCCTCCCTTTCTATCCAGCCGAGTTCCTTGCCCGCGTACTCCCCCATCCTCCGTCCCGTTTTATCTCTATTCGCGCCGACGGCTCGCCCCTATAGGGGAGGCGGTTCTTTTGTCGCGGTCTCTGTAAATGTTTTGGGAGGGAAATTTTCGGGGCTTTAAGGAGGTGCGAAAGCTCAGGGTGAGTGAGAGAGGACGGTGTAACGGGTAAGATTAAAGGGATCTCGACGCCGGTGAATGAGTAATGCCGCCGTCGCTGCTGCTATACCCGTGTTGTGCTCGTGCTTCTTCTTTTTTTTTCTCTTCGGGGTAATTTTCCGACGCCTCGGAGTGGAGATTTATTGCCTGGGATTATGTTATTTATTATTCTGCAAAAGGAATTAGATAGTCTAAGTGATATAATACAATATAACAAAAGTATATAATGGTATTAAAAGATGTAAAATAATCTATACTACCTTACTAGAAGCAAATAATACACTTTAATAAAGAAGCTAAAGCGCACAGAAGGATATTCAAAGGAAACATCAAATACTCGAAAAATCCAAAATAATATAGAAACGAAAATATCAAGCCGCGGGCCGCGAAAGCTCTCAAACAGCCTCGAGGAGCGAGACCTCGCTTTCAAAGCTCTCACGCACTCACGTATACATAGAACCATGCGGACAAAGCGGCAATGCTCCTCCTTTGTACAGTAGCATATACCGGAAACCTCTGCGTGCAATTTTTCCCAACCAAGAATCCACCTCCTCCTTTCTCGCCCTCTTACGTATATATATTTTCCGGACCCCGAGATTCCTCCAACCCCTCCGACAAAAATACACGCACCAGTATATATAATATATATATACTCGCGTGCGTCGTCGCGGCTATTGTCGGGACTCAAGTGGCCGTGCACGCGCCCGAATAATCATTAAAAGAGGATTGATGCTCAACCCCTTGTCCATTATACTATATACGCGAGCGCGCGCGCGCGCACACAGTGCGCAACGGCAAAAGAATCATATAACGAAACTAAATCTCTGTTTTTTTTTCTCTCCTTTGTGTTGCAGGTCTGAATCCGTCGGAGGAGAGGCATGTGAGTATATCGTTCTCTCTTTTATTCTTCCTCTTCTTCTACCACTATACTACTACTCTCTCTGTGTCACTTATAGAGCGAGTTTTTCGCTCGCTCGCTCTCTCTTTTTTTTATTATTGCGCTTGCGTACGTACGTACGTACGTAAGCGCGTGTATTTCGTGCGGTTAAGAGGGAGGCCATTGTGGAGAGAGAGTACACGAGAGCGAGGTCAAAGGAGTGAGAGGGTACGTATACATACACATATATACTATACATACGCAACTGTGTATACGAGTTAGAGGAAGAAAGGGGGAAAGGTAGAAAGAAGTCCTTCCGCGAGAGAAAGAGAGAGAATGGACTGGGTGGTTGTTGAGGCGTGCGCGCACGCGAGGCATCTGCGCGCCTCTTCTGTGTGTAGGGTGTATACCTGCGCGAAAAGTGTTTCTTTATTTGCGAGCTGCTATAGCAGCGTTTGTTATAAGGTCAATGCGTGCGGCCTTTGTGGAATAGAATGGATATAACTGGAGTTGAGAGAGAGAGAAAAAGAGAGTATCTTCACGGTGGTATTGAGAGGGATTATGAGAAGGAGGGCGCGCTATTGTGTTTTGCTCGCTCACGGGTATTGGGTGATATGACGCAGTATACTTTGTTTCCTTCTTTTTCGGTTAAATTTTACAATTGTTTTCAATTTTATCCGGAAATCTGGGTAATCTCTCGCGGGAATGGAAACCGGGAATTTATTTAGAGGAGAAACATTTAATCCTATTAAAACTCTATGTTTATTTACTCTTTTTTATTTTAAAGAGCGCGATGTATCGAAACTAAATCTGGATTAAACTTTACGCTTTACGAATTATCAGAGCGGAAATCAATTTTTTGCTCCACTTTTCATTCAATATTTGTTTTCAACCTACTCTCTAAGAATTAACTTAACCGTATTACACTCAATGCTAACGAAATACCCGCCACCTTTAGCCAAACTTTGACACTTCTCGGAAAATCTAACAGCATTATGCGTAGTCAGCAAGACTCTCTCGTGGGCGTGATAATTCGTCGCGTGAGAGCGCGGGGGCGCTTTACAAAAGCCTCGTTACGTCGCGACGCGCGTTATACGTGCGCGTGCATCCTTGCGCGTCGGCATGTGACAAAGCGACGCTGAAGGAGAGAGAAAAGAGAGAAAGGAGCGGTGAAAAACAAAGAAGCTATTTTGCAAATCGGCACGCAGGCTTGTGTTACGCATTTAGCAGCGGAATTTTTTGTTGCTATTTCGCTGTGGGGTTTTAGTTAGAACAGGTTCGTTGAAGAAGATATATTTATTCACATATAGGGTCTTTTAAATTGACTAAAAAATAATATATCAACGATAACGTGTTCTTGTTAAAAAGTATTTTAAAAGAAATTCTCTTTTCTAAATTTACATCCAAGTTTCAAATATAAATAGAAAAAATTTTCTTTATCTCATTATCGCTATAAAGTTCATAATATTGTACACTTCTTTAAATCAGCAATTGCCCAATTATCTTCAGCTCAAACGACCCGTGAAACACCAAATTACCATCCCTCCATTCACCCACCAACTGTACCAGCTCTATACTACTAAAAAATCTCGCTCTGATCCCCAGACTCGCTCTCTCAGCCAGCAAAATAATAACCGCTCGCACGCGCAATACAATATACCTCCGTGCGCACACGAAAGTGGCTAACGCGGCGCGAATGGGCCTCTTAAAAGCTCTCTCTCTCTCCTCTTTCTCTCCTCTACGTATATACGCGAGCGCGCTCGACATCATTATCCCCGCGAACCGCCGTCGTATACTCTCTGTTTCCCCTAATCCCCGCGTTATCTCCCCCTAATCTCAACGGATGCGAGGCCAGCAGCGGCGTCTTGGCGGGGGGGATTACTCTCCTCGCTCGCGTCGACGACTACTAGTACTTGGGGTGTGGCGCGACGACGCGACGCGGCGTCTTTTTGCGGGGTAGACGAACTGCTGAGTCGTTTGTATAACGTCCTTTCTCCTCGCCAGCTTCCGTTTCCTCGGATGTAGCCTATGCGTGTGATTTAGGTTCCGGTGTTTAACGTCGCGGTTCTTGGGGGATTGATTTAGTGTCGTGGTATGATACATCGTTCGCGAAATGTGTATCTTTTTTGCGAGTGTTTTATTGCTGCTCACGCGGGTTCCTTGTTTTTGTGGAAATTAAGTTTCATTTCGCTCGACGACATAATACAGCGCGCTGTATATATAGATAACCGAAAAATCGTAAAGTACGAAAATGAAATTTTTACGGTCCTGGATTACACTCGAAGCGTGGTAAAGAACGCCGCGGAGCGTATAACGGCGCAATGATGAGTATTGCTACAACTTACGACGGAGATTAACTTTTTTTTTCTCCATCTGGGGATTCATAATTTATGTCGGAAAGCGACGATAAAACGGGAGCGGGCGATCTCTTCGCCGGGGGAACAAGTTATTTCAGTCCCCTCTTGCCCTTCCTGAAAGGGGATATTTACGAAACATAAACCGTTATTCGAAACAGAAAAATATCCTTTTACACGCCGGCGAGGGCGGCAGGAGTTAGAGAGAGAGAAAACGAGAAAGAGAGGGGGGAAATGGATACTAAAGTTTTTACGATTGAAGGAAGGACGATGCGCGCGCTCGCGCGCAATTAGAATGCGAACCTGCTGCCGAGAAACAACTCCGCGCGATTCACTTCGCTACTTTTTCAGTCGTTTACAAGAGCTGAGATTTTTCTAGGGAGAAATGAGTTTAAAGTACATAACGCCGAGTTTAATGAGACAAGAAGAAGTTACTCCATCATATTCGCGTTGTTCGTTTCAACCATATTTTTTTTTCTTTTTCCTCTTAAACACAAAAAAAAAACACTTCGACGCAAGAATTTACGACCGATAAATTTTCCAACAAAGCGTGCAAACTAACCCGGCCTCGCGCAAACAAATCACGATCCAGAAGACTCAAACCACATAAACCAACTATACACACACACACCTCCTTACCTCGTAAGAAAAAAAAATCGCATCGTCTCTGGCTGGAAAGAAAGCAAAGAAGGAGCTCAGAGCCACGCCGCCGCTACCGCGTTATACGATTTCACCTCGTAAAGCAGATTAGACTCGGGGGCTAGCCTTCCTATAAGCGCCTTGTAGTAACCGGATCGGGCGCGCGCGCGTACGGCTAAAGCGAGCGGAGATATAAAAGCCCGCGTCGTTGGCGGACCCGTAAAAGACTCTCTCTCCCTCGTCGTCGTCGTCGTCAAAAACGACGTCGCGGTTATAAAGCGAGCGTCGAGCAGCTCTATACCCGGCGTTTATTAAAAGTCCCGGCGTTAACGCGTTTAGTCGCCGTATCATCGGGGGGAGGCGAGCGCTTTTTAGTGCGGCATTACACGGAGGAGGTGGGGAGGGGGGCGCTTTGTTAATTGAAGGAGACTCGAGGAGGATGAGGTAAGAGGAGAAGTGAGTGGCGAGGTTTTTTAGGTGCACGTAGATTTTATGAATTTTTAGGGAGACTGGTGGTTGAGGTTTTCGGATGTCTGAGATATGGTTTTGCGCCGGATTCATATTTTTGGGACAATTTATTATACGTTTTTAGGTGGATTATGGTCTTGGGCATCTTTCAGTTTATCACCCAATTATAAGAGCATATTTACATTTTGTAACAGAGATTGATAATTGAAAGTTATTAACAAGTATTTACATTTGTTAATTAAGTTTACAATTTTAATTTCAGCAAACAAACTGTAATAGATTTATCATAATATATCGTTCAGATAACACGTCTCAATCCCTATCAACATTCCTACGCACATTAACGCGCTAACCTAATCTTCCACTACATTACAATTCACTCAACCGTGCAGCGAGCCCGCAAACCAACCTCACACGCTCAATCCCGCCGCCACCACTTCGAAAACGAAATAACGCAACACCTGCACTTAATATAAAACATCCGCTCCCTCTCATTCACTCTCTCTCTCGCCGTCTAATCGAATCACGTACACGTAAACGCCAGCTAATGACCGATCCCTAACGAAGCCAACGAACCAACCTCCACCTCTCTCCGCGCGATAAATTCGCCTGCAATTTTGCCGCTGCTGCTACCGTACACTCGCTACTCGCCGGTAATTAGCCCTCGGCAACGCTCGCTCGCTCGCTCGCGCCGCTTAATACTCGCAATTATTGCGGATTGATAATCACGCTCCAATTACGCTCGCTCACTCTCTCTAGCTGCGCCGGCCAAGATATCGCGAGAGCGGAGGTGGTAATAGCCTTCCGCGCGCGCGGAGTCGTTATACACCAGCAGCAGCAGCAGCTCACGGTCTCGACGTTGTATATATATATATACGTATATACAGCGTTTCTTCCGAGAGGGCGCGCCGTGAAATTGAAATATGAATGCTAATGGAGGGTCGCGGGTAAGGAGAGGTTGTTTTTGCGATTCCGAGGGGGTAGCTACGTCCCCGGCTTAATTTCATTATGTCGACGGGGAATGATACTTCTCGCTCGTTGCTTTTAGGATTAATTAGGGCTGCACGAGAGCGAGACAATACAATGTTTATGTTATTATTGTCTCGCTCTTGCAAATTCTTGAAAATTGCTATCTTGTCTTGGTCTTTTCAGTCAATATGAAAAGTCTTGTCTTGAAATTCTTGATCATATTGATTGATTAAACAATTAGAGGTCCACGTAGAAGAGGAAGGCCCGCAGACGTAAAATAGTAGGTTTTTGAAATAATTGACTTGTTCACTTTCGCACATCTCTGTAGGCTCCTTTTTTGTGAGAACCTCGCACCCCCGGGATTTGGATTTCAGACCTTTTTAAATGATTCAGTGTTAAAAATGTTCTTAAATTTAAGAAACTTAAGTTACAAATGTTACTGAATTTTAAGAATAAATTTCGGCACAAGTATAAATAAATTCCAAATTTTAAATTTGATTTAGTTAATGCGTCGTCACTAGGCGGCGCACCCTCTCCCTGTAGCTTCGCGTACCTAAGTGCCTACCTGAGGGACTACCTCGCCAACCTTTATCACTCGAACATCTCGTTAGTTGATCGTCGTCAGTAACTACTGAAGTTTATTGAATTATTTGAATTATGATTATTTCAATAAATTATTACGATTAGAAAATGTCATTTTAAAAAGTTATTTTCAAGATAAGAGAAGATTCTTTACATTCTTCACATCGCAATCTTGATATTGTATCGATTACTGTCTTGGATATTGAGGCAAGACAATACAATATCAAGATTAATCTTGCTACATCGTGCAGCCCTACGGATTAATAGAGAAATGGAAAAATTCTGCAATCTCGTTCAATGTTGGTTATATGGATATGATGGTTATACTACTTTCTATAACGTGGTTATAATTGCGAGATAGGAAATTATCGTGGAGCAATTTTCTTATGACTCAAACGTATATATATATATATATCTATTCTTGCTCAATTTCGTTTCCCCGAACACAAAAGGTTTATCGTACAGGAAAACAGTTCACCCGTAATTCCGAAAAACTAAAACTAATCGCCTCCCGTCATTAAAACGTATACTCCATATAATATAAAATTCTATTCTACCATCAATTATCACAATTCCCCGTTACGCCGATCGATGTACCCAACTTCAAACGCAGATACAAAACTTTCTTCCTCGAACCCGCCCTTCTATATAAACAACGCAAAGCCTCCTATACCGCGGCAGCAATTATATCTCGCGTAAAAGTGTCAAGCACCCGACGCAGTTCTAAAACTCCCGCGCGCTTGCGTATATGTATACGCGTAATCTCCGCGGTATATATCGGAGCGGTTGGGCTCCGGGTATTAAAGGCGGCGGATTCCGCGGAAACGTGCGGCCCATAAATAATGCAGCGCCGATCAAAACTTCATCGGCAAGCGGAATATATGTGCGATACGACCCCGCCGCTGACGGCGTGAGTGTATATGTATAACGGTATAGAAGCAAAATGTTACCGACCTATCAGTGTATGATGTATGTGTGTGTACAAGGGGGGGAAGGGTGGTGATTTTCAAATGAGATTAAAATGGGGAAGGAGATTAAAAGTTTTTTGAAGAGGTTTAGCCGGATTGTGCGGTTATGTATTTAACGCCCTGATCGAAGCCTGCACTTAATTTTGAATTCGTATGTTATACGTTCTATAAATCATCTTGTTACAGTTGTATTCGATATTGGATACGAATCAATGATTAATCCCTATATATACTAGCATATAGGATGGCGAAATCGACACCAAAATAATCTTCGCGTGCAATCGATACCCTGTCCCCAAAACCACACAACCGCACACACATATAGCCATAGAAAACCTCGTCGGCATGACATCTTAACAAAAGGGCCTCTCCCCGCCCCTATCGCTTCGGAAACTTTCTTCCTCCCCGTCCCTGGGCAGCTCTTCAAACACTACGCGCGAGAGAGAACCGTTACCGATGCACTTCCGACTTCCTCCTCGAGAATCGCGTCAATGTTATTTCCGCCGGCGCTCCTCCGCGGTTTTCTCCCCTCCGTTTTCGCGCGTTCGCGTTCGATTTCATTTTGTCTCGGTGCTTCCGACGCCGGGGAATCCGATTTCACTCCCTGTCAAGGAGAGAGAGAGAGCGGAAAGGGAAAGGGAGAAAATTCTTGGGATACGCGCCGCGCAAGCGGTTCGACTTTTCGAGTGTATATAGGTAGATGTGTGTGGTAGTTTGCGCGCGCGGACTTTGTTTGGTTTGGAGTATTGATATTTTAGACAGTCGATTTGTTTTTGTTCGAACGTGAGTTGGACAGGGATGGTTTTATATATATTTATATTTACAAAAGGGGAGTGGATAGTCGATCGGGCGGGCGGTTACTCTATAATATGCTACCGAGGTT